>JARQZK010000245.1:0-53448 GCA_030704885.1 Cynegetis impunctata | reverse complement strand
ATGCAGTCATAGGGCTGAATAAAAGGAAAACTCTTGTTGTCTGTCCAAGCTGTTCGAGTCTTTATTGGCTCTTCATCAGGAACTCTACAATAATTACCATAGGAAGATATAAACAACATTATAATATTGGCCTCTAAACAGGTATTTATAATGTTTATTGTTTAGAGGCAATTTATATGTTTAGAGGCAATTTATAATGTTGTTTATATCTTTATGGTAATTAGTTGTAGAGTTCCTGAGTGAAGAGCCAGATAAAGACTCGAAAGCTTGGACAGAAACAAGAGTTTCCTTTTATTCAGCCCTATGACTGCATACCTGATTAAGCATTTTCTCTCCCTATATATGCATATATAGATATATATATATATATATATATATATATATTATATATATATATATAATATTAGTATATATATATATATAGATATATATATATATTATATATATATATATATATATTATATATATACCCTATATATATATATAGTATATACTATATATATATATATATATAATATATTATATATATATAATATTATATATCATATATATATATATATATATATATTATACTATAGGCAGTATATAATATATATATCCATCAATTAATTGATTATGATTAATTATTGTTGACGCACTCGGTCGAATATATGCTGTAAGTTTTTGTTCTTCTAGACACAGATATTATTGAAGTTGCTGAATTTGCTGTGCTTTTTGACAATTATAAAATTCCGTAATTATAAATAAGAGCAGATCGCCGATAGACAAATTTCTATTTGATAACGAATTTGTACAGATTTTTCATTTTAAATTTAAATTTTCAGAAAATTGAAACACTTTATTGAAACCAACATTTCCACTGTTTTAGCATTTTTTACTATATTTTCCCGAATGGGACAGCTGCCTTACCTTATGATTTTGAAGTTCGATTTCATTAAAAAAGTTTACATAATCGTTACGAAATTTGTGACATGGCTATTCAAATTCGAGTCTATGCATAGGGATTTCGATAACGGTAAGAGACAGAGGGTTGGTTAAATGGGGGCAAAGTAGCCCATTTCAGAGGTTAAGTATATGAATTAAAGAAATCTGACCTAGATTCTTTACTTCTGAAGTTATACAGGAAAAATCGAAAATTTCGAAATTCTTCTTTTACCTTTATCTTTTTATTTTACGAAGATTCTTTTTAAATTTTGCCACTTTCCCATAGAATCTTTTGTAGACTTTCCAAATATCTGAATAAAATATTTAAACAGGGTATCGTACACATTGGGCCAACCCTCAACTTTTCATTTTTTCAAATTCCAAGAGTAATGTTTCATATTGGCGTTTTATTTTTATCTTCATCATAGTGTTTTGAAAATATTGAACTAATACGAGGTATTCTATACCTCATTCTATGATGAAATTTAAAAGAAATGTTGAAATTTTACTGGTAATAGATTAATACTTCCAAAACACTTTATGATTCGGATAAAAATGAAACGTTAATATGAAAGATGAGTCTTGGCATTTGAAAAAAATGCAATGAAAAATACAGGTCCGTATTTGAAAAATGGAAGTTGAAGGTGTCCCAATGTGTACGATACTGTATATAATTTTTACTCATATATTTGAATAGCCCACAAAACGTTGTAATAGCAAAGTAATTTTTTTAAAAAAAAATCCTAAAATAAAAAGATATAGGCAAAAGAAGAATTTCGAAAGTTCCGATGTTTTCTGTATAACTACAGAACTATAGAAGCTAGATCAGATTTTTTTTATCCATATAATTGACCTCTGAAATATGCTACTTTGCCCCCATTCAACCATCCCTCTATCTCTTACCGTTATCGAAATCCCCATGCATAGACTCGAATTTGAACAACCCTGTATATATATATATATATATATATATATATATATATATATATATATATATATATATATATATATATATATATATATATCATATATATCATTTTCAAACGTTGTCTCTTATTGAGACTCTAGATCTTTTTAAATACTTAATCAAAAATAATAATTCATTAATCATTTTAAAGCTTATATTTCCTGCGTTTGACGAAAAATATTCAAAAGATTTTTATTATTTATTTGCTCTAAACACACGCAGCTTGTATGATGAAGATAATAAATACGTTGAGAAATTCATTCGAAAAATGGATGATTCATAAAATCAACCCTTCTCCAACAGAGCTAGTATCATGAAACCTGATGACATGGAATTTTCATTTATCCTTCAGCATGTTGGAATATTCGACATCGGCGCCACACACGATGGAAACTTAAGAAGACAGTCTGTTTCGCGAGCTCATCAGTAGTGTCTCTCAACCGAGTAGGCAAACGACCTCGAATCCAAATAACCGCCTAATAATAGCCTCTAAGAAGGGCACTAATGACCTGCAAACAAATCATAGCGCCATTTATTGGAAACCACTAGGTATCTCACTATAGCGTTATCATTTGTTCTCAGGTCTTTTTCAAAATGCTTAAACGTTGATTGTCAAAACACTGAAATGAAGAACTAAAACCATACCATAGACAACAAGGCACAGTGTTGGTTGGTGAATTTTTAGGATTTCAATTTTTTTCTGACTATCAAATTATTATTGATCTTTCAAAAAATTTGAGAAATTTACGAATTTCGTGACGAAATTTCAACTTATCAACACTCTTCAATTGAAAAAATAATTATTGTCGACTTCTGCATAATATATATTCAATGGAATTCAGGTTGAACCTGGATTAAATATTTTTGGGAACAATAACTAACTGAGCTGAAGAAGAAATTATTGGCACACCGGCAACCAATAATGAACCAATAAAATGATCTTTCAAATTGGGTTATTAAATATCACACACTTCGCAAACGCTACCCTCTTTCTCGTTTTTTAGTTATCGCCTCTGAAATGGTAACTGAATTGTCAAACAAATACAAATAGCAAAACTTCATAGTTTCAAAGTAACCAACTATGACTTTAAAGCAAAAAAAAATATATATATATATACATATATATATATATATATATATATATATATATATATATATATATATATATATATATATATATATATATATATATATATATATATATATTTGAGATTGAATTCTCGCACATCACTTGGTGAAACATCATAAAGAATAAAGTATGAACTTTAAAATAAAAACACTTGGCTTATGTTTCAAAATATAAAAAATATTTAGATACTGTATTTAGCAGTAAAGAAAAGTCGACATGTTTCGAGTTATGAACTCATTATCAAGACTGACTACAGGAGAGTATTACATCCTAATTTATAAAACAGACAAAAGCAAAGGTGATAATTGAAAATCAATTTGTTCGTTTACAAGGGGTAATTGACTATTATGGGCGGAACTTATTTCGAGAATTTCAAGAAGGTCAAGGCGTTTTCCTTTGACTTTTTATGTTCTTCAACACGAATATTTATATTCCTTCCTGTCTGTCCAATATAGAAAGCATTCATCGCAAAATATTTTGTGAATACAACTGTTTTCTCCGATGTTAGATTTTTCTTTATTATTGACCAAGAATGACTTCAAGTTTCTTTTATTTGTACAAATTGTTTTAACGTTATTTTTCTATAGTCTGTTACAAATTTTGCTACTCAAATTAGGCACATAATTTATTGGGAAGTATTTTTGTTCTTCATTAATAGTTTGCGTGGGGTATATTGAATGCAACAGATACTTTATTCGTTTTTTCCCAATGAGCTTGTCGATAAGACTTTCAGTGTAACCGTTATTGATGGCTAATAATTTAATTGTATTAACTTCAGTTTGGAAATTTGTTTCCGATAATGGATTCGTGAACAACCTATATATGAACGAATGAAAAGCACTGATTTTTATTTTAATGTGTTGGTTACTGTCGCTGTGAATTAAAGTATCTGTGAAGGTTGGTTTTTTATAAATGTTGAAAGTAAGAGAATTCAAATTCCTAGCAATCTGAACGTCTAAGAAATTCAAGGTACCGTTTTCGTTTTCTACTTCTTTTGTAAATTGAATCGAGTTGTAGAAAGTATTTATATATTTGAGGAAATTATCTAACTGCCTATCTGTACCGGTCCAAATACAAAAAATATCATCTACATAACGCCTCCATAATGAAACGTTAGTAATTAAATTATTATCAGCATTGAAAATTTTTTCTTCTAAGTTATTCATGAAAATTTCACTCAACAAAGGCGATATACGGTGATCCCATGGGCAATCCATGTTCTTGTTGGTATATTATATTATTATATTTGAAATAACTCTGTTTCAAACATAAGTTTAAGGCAGACATTGTTTCGTTGACTGCTTGAGTTGTTAAATTTGGGTTCATCTGTAGATATCGCTTAACAATATTTTTAACTTCTTGAGTTGGCGTGGAAGGAAATAAGTTGATAACGTCAAATGAAATTAATTTAGCATTTAAAGGAATTTTGATATTCTTAAGATGATTAACTAACTGAATAGAATTTTTAATGCTATACTCTGGATTGAATTGAATTAAGGTGGGTAATTTCTTATTTAAATACTAACATAATTTATACGCAGGAGCGTTAATATAATATACTATTGGACGCATCGGGGAATCAATTTTATGTATTTTTGGTAAAGTATATAAAACCGGGGTACATGGGTTCATGGAAGTTAAGAAAAAAGTGTTAATATCTGAAAATAGGATTTTACTATCCTTGATGAATGATTTTATTTCGTTTTGGAATTTTTTAGTGGGATCTATTTTAAGTTTTGAGAATTTATCTGTATTAAATAGGATTTCAGATTTTTCAATGTAGGTATTTTTATCTATGATAGTTACAGTATTTCCTTTGTCCGCTTTGCATATAACCAAATTATTATCCTGAATTTTTGATCTCAACTGTTCTATAATTTTTAATTCTAAATTATTGTTATTTCTGAATTTATATTTATTTATGACTTCCGCGCATATAGTTTTTTTAAAATCCAAATTCTTAATTACAGACGAAATTAAAGCTAATTCAGTGCTGACGGCTAAATATTTAATATCATTTTTATTATTGAAATGTGGGCAATATTTCAAACCTTTATTTAATAATTCTATTCCATTGTTACTAAATTCGGCATTTGTGAAATTATGGACTCTATTATAAGATTGTTTAACTTGAAGTTATAAATATAGTCAATTACCCCTTGTAAACGAACAAATTGATTTTCAGGTATCACCTTTGCTTTTGTCTGTTTTATAAATTAGGATATAATACTCTTCTGTAGTCAGTCTTGATAATGAGTTCATAACTCGAAACATGTCGACTTTTTGTTACTGCTAAATACAATATCTAAATATTTTTTATATTGTGAAACATAAGCCAAGTGTTTTTATTTTAAAGTTTATACTTTATTCCATATATTTATATATATATATATATATATAAATATATATATATATATAATATATATATATATATTTATATATATATATATATATATAATATATATATATATATATATATATATATTTATATATATATATATATATATATATATATATATATATATATATATATATATATATATATATATATATATATATATATATATATATATATATATATATATATATATATATATATATATATATATATTTATTTATATATATATATATATATTTTTATATATTTATATATATATATATATATATATATATATATATATATATATATATATATATATATATATACTAAAAAACTTGATTTAATTTTATTTACCAATTACCTCTATGAAATTCTTATCCTGTAAATGTAAATATCAGTTTTACGATTGTAAACTAATGATCCTACCTATTCTTCACTTTTCGAAACAAAATATATCCAAATAATAAATCAACCACTTCACTACGTGTTTCGTATCATAGATCAACTATTTAATATATTTGTCTAAGACATAATCATCAGGGAGATCTGCCGCATACTGAAATTAAGAAATTGATCGTTTCCTTTTATTAATTCGAAGGTACCTAGGGACTAATTCATTTCAACGCACTCTTGTATCTTGTTTGGCGCGTTGGAGGCTGAGGTTGCAGATCATGTAGGTACTTTCTTTTAGAGTATTATTATCTATATCATTACTGTGACTAGTTATAAATGAAGACAAGGATTGTGAATCTCCTTGCATTTACGAATTTAGTTTCTCTCGAATTATGTCGTATGTGCTTATTATGATATATAATTTTATCAATCGAATACTGAAGAGAAAGAAAAACATGGCAGGAATTATATAAGTATATGGAAATTGCGTGTTGAACACGATTCAAGTATGACAATAAGTGTCAATTTTAACAAGAGAAGAAGTTTCAACTGTGAACACGTAATCATGACAGAATTACATGTTAATGCAATACAAAAAATGAAGATGGAAAAGTTTATGAAGAATTTGTTGACAACGTATTTGTTCCTTGAGTATGCATGTAACGTAGAGAATATAAGTGTTCCTCAATGTTGACTTTTTCTAACTGAGAGTATGAAATATATTTTGTTGTTTCAAATGCAATAATCCATTCAAAGAACTGAAAGCTTTTTTTTAAACTCTGTGAAGTTTTTGTTTCTTTCCACTCAATATCAATACAGTTGCTCACAACAAGAAATGGTTTTCGTCAAATTAAAACAGTTATTTTAAAAGAATTCGTATTGATACAGTTGAATAAATTTATTTTCAATATGCTGGCTACATTATAATAAAAATGTCCATTTAATATTAATTATTGAATAAATTGGAAAATGACATCCTAAATAATACAAGAACAGTTTTTTGAAATTATATTATCAAAATGATTTTTTTGATTTTTTAATATAAATATTTTTCTTTAATAAAAAAAAATTTTGCCCAAGTTTCATCAACAACTAATATATTCCCGTTACGTCTCACTATCCAAAATGTTATTACAGTCTAGGGCACAAACGATATCGTGTTCGAATCCCGGATAAGACATGAATGTTTAGATGTCAATTTGATTTGATTTGAATGAGAATAAGTGGTTATCGTTTATAATTATTGTATTTGTTTACAAGCCCATTGGGATACGATAGATGATCGAGCACATTTAAAATACTTGTTTGGTGATAGAATATGCCATCTGTTTTTGACATTACCTTCAAAATATGGTACAATTTATTGTCATCAGATGCCGAATTGTTGGAAATGTATACTCAGGAGTGTACCATTTAAAACAAAAAAGATTTGAATAGTTGATGGAATCCGTCGTTACTACGTGATAATTTAACATGATGAACAAAACTAAATTTGAATTTACTACGTTTATTATCACATAATATTTTGAAAAATATATAACACTGCGATTGCAATTTCGGTCACTAGACCATCATCGGGCAGATAGATTTGGGAAAGAATTATTGCAGGTACCTAAATAGACAAGAGGAACATATTTCAAGAAGGGCTAATTGAGTGAATTTCCCAAATTGGTACAATACAATGTTCTTAGAAGAGTCGTTATTGTTTGAATACACTAAATATAGGAGAATATATCAGGTCAATCTGGTCGTTCAGCAAGGTATCTTTTGCATTATTATTAAGTTTAAAAATTTCTAATGATTCTAAGTAAGTAAGTTTGGTTTCTTTCGGTAATTTGTGCATGATTTTAAAATTATCTATTTGTGGAAATGGGTGGTGGTTTTCACGGCAATGATTTGAAAACGTTGAATCCGTTTTATTTTTCAAAAAAGATTGTTGGTGTTCTTTAAATCTTGTCTTGAACGATCGACCAGTCTGACCTATATATACTCCTTTACATACAGGACAAATCAACTTATAAACTCCTGAACTTTCAAAATTTGAAGTGATATCTTTGGCATTGAATAAAAATCCTGAGAGTTTTGTCTTAGGTTTGAAAGCAATTTTAATATTACATTTAGGTATGACATTAGCAACTTTTTCTGTTAGAGGACCAAAATATGTTAAAGATGTGAATTTTTCCGATTTTTCTACTTTTAATTGAGGATATATGCTGTTGTACGCTAGTTGACTACTTTTATCTTATTTATCATTTTTATCTTGTTTATCATTTTATCTATCAAACTTGTATGAAAACCTCTTGTCTATTTAGGTACCTGCAATAATTCTTTCCCAAATCTATCTGCCCGTTGATGGTCTAGTGACCGAAATTGCAATCGCAGTGTTATATATTTTTCAAAATATTTTGTGATAATAAACGTAGTAAATTCAAATTTAGTTTTGTTCATCAAAAAAGATTTCTTAAAATTGGTCCACAATGGACGAAAATAACGATGAACACATAAAACAAAATAGGTACATGCAAACAAACATAATATATAGAAGCTGCTACTTTTAGTCGGTTAAAAATCTCCAAGTTAATTTCAAATACGTATACTACCAGAAAATTTCAAATAACTATAAAAAATGTTCAAAAATAATTCTTATTCCGTTAATACAAGCCTTTCTGCAACTTATATGAAAAGTTTCTTTTACTCTATTGAATATTACACATATATAATAAATATAAATGAAGCGAACTCTATCTATCCCAGCAAATTATCTCTCATTAGTTATAATTTATTTCAGTAAAAAATCAAGACATGCTTTTATGAAACTTCTCTAAAAAATTAAAGACGATATTTTCTGCAATGAAACAACACTTTAAGAACAAAAATGGATTGTAAGAATATTTTCTGTTTATGTCCCCACGTTGTTCAAGTAATAATAATTTATTTGAAGTAATTGAGTTATATTATTTCTTACATTAACTTATTTTAAGCTTATGGGCATTATTAACGTACCCATAAGGGAATTCTTGAGCATATCCGACAAATTATCATTTAGAAGAAAACTGGGATGTTTAAATGAAGAGTACGACGTTAAAGAACAAAATACAAATGTATCGAAACACAGTTAAAATCATTATTCTCAGAGGCCTGATCAGCAATTAATATAGAAAATGTCTAAGCTTTCCATCATGTGTAGCACGGGTATCGAATTTTTCTTAACAATCTCCATTGCAGGACGAATGGGAATGGACATCGTCAAGTCTCATAAAACTCGGTTGGAAGGTTGATTTTCTCAAATTAATTACTCAACGTATTATTTTCTTCATCATATAGCATACGATGCCAATAATTCTTGTCTCTTACACGGCCATGCTTTCAGAGTAGTAGCCATGGAAAGAGTAGGTCCCGACGTTGAACTAGAAAAAGTGCTTGAAATGAATGAAAAAGTAGAAATTAAAAGAAATTTGAGAAATGCACCTATGAAAGTCACTATGACAGTATCTGATGGAGGATTTTCGGTCCTGAGATTTCATGCAACTAATCCTGGTATTGAAACATCACTTGAAAAATACATTTTCTCATTTCATAACGTCAAAATTATTCTTCTTTCAACTCATCGTAATACTTCGAAGACATAAATCCGAAGAAATTTTATATTGCAATATTCATATTTTTTTTTAGCACTGATGACAGTTTTTTATTTTCAGGATACTGGCCACTCCACTGTTACCTAGAATTTCATGCGGAGCTCAGAATGTCAGTAGCAATCAAAGTTCGTGAAAACAGCGACATGGTTCCTCCAAAATTTCCCAAGTGAGGCACTAACATTCCATGAATTTATTTGTCAACTGAAAATTAATAAACTTAAATTTATTAATTCAATGTGCTTTTCTCGTGAAATACATATTGCCAATACATTTTAATTACATTTTAACTCAGGTTGAAACGTAAAACCCACTCATAAAACGTAGTCTATTTATTCCAATGTATTCAAATGGGAATATATTGATATATTATATATATATAAATATATATATATATATATATATATATATATATATATATATATATATATATCTATATATATATATATATATATATAAATATATATATATATATATATATATATATATATATATATATATATATATATATATATATATATATATATATATATATATATATATATATATATATATATATATATATATATATATATATATATATATATATATATATATATATATATATATATATATTACTATATATATATATATATATATATATATATAATATATATATATATATATATATATATATATATATATATATATATATATTATATATATATATATATATATATATATATATATATATATATATATATATATATTATATATATATATATATTAGAAAAAAAAGTCCCATAAACCTGGGGTCGCAAACGTTTCGTTTTCGAGATACAGAGTGTTGAAGTTTGAATTTTTTTCAAGTTTTTTTCTCACAGTATCTACACTTTACAAGATATTCATTTGAAATCTGGCATAAATATTACATTGGAGAGTTTTCACCACGTGACATGGCAATTTCGAAAGCAGATCTACAGGGTGATATTTTTTCTGGAACACTATCACCTGTTTTCCTCCAGAACTTTTCTTTGATGAGCAACTGTTAATTAGAAAAATGTAAAAAGAAGCTTTGTTGTTATACTAAAGTTTTCGGTCTCTTGTAGTTTTGTCGTATCTGCTACCGATTTCGAGAAAAAAATTTTGAACGATTCTCTCGAAATCCTCGGAAAAATCCAAATTATCATAAAATTCAGTTAGTAATCGATAGTGAATGAATTCAGTAAAAGTTTTGACACATCAAATCATTGAACGTTTGTGTTTTGAAAAGTAAAGGTGGTTGCATTTGTGGCTATTTTTTTGAATGTAGACTACTATTTTCTACACATTTTAATATCAAAACGTGCCGAATTTCACGAATTCCGAAATGACTGACATGCATTTCATGTATGGTCTTGCAAATGGAAATTCAAGAAAAGCTGAGCGTCTTTACATGGAACGCTATCCCAATAGAGGGATACCAGATCATCGAATGTTCTCTGATATTCATAGGAGTCTTTCAGAAGCTGGATATTTTTCCACGAAAAAAATTAATGCCGGTAGACCACGCAGTGTAAGAACATCACAACTCGAAGAGGCAGTTATGAACGAAATAGAACAACATCCAAGAACCAGTACAAGATAAATTAGTGTACTTTTGAATGCAAGTCATCAAGCCGTTTGGCGGATCTTGCGGGATTCTCTGCTATATCCTTATCACATTCAGAGCGTGCAAGCTCTTCTGACTCGAGATATTCATCCGAGGATTAATTTTTGTCAGTGGTACCTTAATAGAATATTGAACAATCCTCATTTTGATTGCCAAATTCTAATCACTGGCGAAGCCAAAATTATAAATTTTCATAATGAACACATATGGGCTGAGGAGAATCCGCATGGATATGTAGAAACCCATTTTCAAAAACAATTTTCACTAAATGTGTGGGGTGGTAATATTGGCGATCATTTGATTGGTCCTTCCTTCTTGCCAGGTCGACTAACAGGTCAATCATACAGACATTTTTTAGAAAACGATTTGCCCTTGTTATTGAAAGATATACCTCTTATTCTACGACGAGAAATGTGGTTCATGCATGATGGTGCTCCTGCCCATTCTTCAGTTTTGGCAAGGGAGTATTTGGACGACAATTATGATAACAGGTGGATTGGACGGGGGACCTCAGTCATGGCCCGCCAGATCCCCAGACTTAAATAGTTTAGTTTCTTTTTATGGGGCCACCTGAAATCTCTAGTATAGTCTACGCCAGTGAACACCGTAGAAGAACTGAGAAATCGTATAATAGGCGCGTTTGATACAGTTAGGAATACTCCGATCGTCTATGAGACGAAGAACAGAAGCTTGTATAAGAGTTGGGGAGGACATTTTCAACATTTGCTGTAGTTCAGTCCTTTGTGGTTACTTAGTTTTCTTGTTATGATTTTTTTTGAGTTTTACGTTTCTTGTAGTAATACATTTTTTGTGATGATTACACGAGTTTATCGAATCTTTATGAATCATTGCTACAGATCATGAAAATTTCCATAAAAACTAATTACAAACTGGCCTTTTATCATAATTTGGATTTTTCCGAGGATTTCGAGAGAATCGTTCAAATTTTTTTTTCTCGAAATCGGTAGCAGATACGACAAAACTACAAGAGACCGAAAAGTTTAGTATAACAACAAAGCTTCTTTTTACATTTTTTCAAATTAACAGTTGCTCACCAAAAAAAAAGTTCTGGAGAAAAGAGGTGACAGTGTTCCAGTGTTCACTCTGTAGATCTGCTCTCGAAATTGCCATATCACGTGGTGAGAACTCTCAAATGTAATATTTATGCTAAATTTCAGTTGAATATCTTCTAAAGTGTAGATACTATGAGAAAAAAACTTGAAAAAAATTCAAACTTCAACACTCTGTATCTCGAAAACGAAACGTTTGCGACTCCATGTTTATGAGACTTTTTTTTAAAAACTTACTTAAGGAATCTCCCCTTTTCGTTTGTACGTTCAATTCAGGAACATTCTGTATATATGTGTGTGTGTGTGTATAATGTTACGAATTCGGGTTCGCTAGGATGATTTCCAATAACTAAATTTAATTAATAAACAAATCGGTATTTATTTACAAAACAGTAATTTTAAAATAACCACACTTTTCAATAACTGTCCTACTTAAAAACACAATCTTCGTTCTTCTTTAATAACACGGTAGTTCACTGTAAAACTAACTGTAGACTAACTGTAGACTGTCCCTCGTCTCTTCTATGGTCGCTTTTATATGTCTTGTCATTCCTTCGAGAAGCTTCCAGAATGTTCTAGTCTTCGAATTAAGAGGGCGGTTACTTCAACGTTCATCGAATATTCCAGAGAACACAGAGTCGGCTTTAGACATTTTCGTAACACTGCCCCCCTCTTAAGTTTGATCGTCCCGATCAAAATCTTCTGATACACCTCCACCGTGATACTTTGCTAGCCTATCTAAATGTACAACTTTAGGCTTCGTCCTAGGAGTGCGTTGGATTCGGTAGACATCATTTATCCTCTTTGTGATTTTATAGGCTCCTTCCCAATTCTGGCTCAATTTAGGTGATAACCCTTTCTTTCGCTGGGGATTGTACAACCACACTAAATCTCCTTCTTTAAATCCGGCTGAGTTCGCCCTCAAATCGTATCTGGTCTTCATTTTGTCAGTACTAGCATCTATCTTATCCCGGACGTGCTCATGTATCTTACTTAGGTGCAGTCTCAATTCATCTGCATCAGTCTTTACTTCCAATGGTGTATCTTCGGGAGTACCGAACAGCAAATCACATGGTAAACGTAATTCTCTACCAAAGAGTATCTTTGCTGGAGTATGACCTGTGGAATCATGAACCGATCCTCGATAAGCCATCAGCAGTACTGGCAAATGTCTGTCCCAATCCTTTTGGTGATCAGCCACAACCTTCGACAGGTATTGTTCCATGGTGCGATTGAATCTTTCCACCATCCCATCAGACTGTGGATGTAATGGAGTGGTTCTGGTCTTTCGGATGTTCAATATCTCCATCAGTTTCTTAAAAACTTCGCTTTCGAAGTTTCTTCCCTGGTCTGAGTGCAATTCCAGTGAAACTCCGTATCGAGATATGAACTGATCTACCAGTACACGTGCGACAGTCTCAGTCTCTTGGTTCGGAAGAGCATAGGCTTCAGGCCACTTGCTGAAGTAATCCATGACAACCAGTATGTATTTATTTCCATCGTTAGAAGTTGGAAATGGCCCGGCAACATCAATAGCGATCCTCTCAAATGGAAGCCCTACATTGTATTTCTCCATTTTTCCATGAGGGTCCCTTAGTGGCTGCACATGTTGGACATTTTCTGCACCAAGCTTTTACGTCATCACGGCAGTAGACCCAATAAAATCTTTCCCTTATCCTTGCAATTGTCTTATTCACGCCAAAATGGGCCCCTGAGCTTCCACCGTGGATTTCCTGTAGAAGTTCTTGCACTTTGCTGGTTGGTACCACTAAGAGGGTTTTGATTTCTTTACCATCCGGACTTTCCCATTTCCTCTTGAGTAACCCATTTTCAAGAACTAAGGAATCCCATTGCGCCCACAGTGCCTTCGTTTTAGCGCTCATCGTTGAAATATCTTTCCAGGTGGGTCTACGGTCGAGTCTTTTCCATTCTCTGAGATGCTTTATCTCAGGATCTTGTTCCTGTGCCTCAATTAATCCTTCTGTCGTCCATCCCTGTTTCAAATCGAGGGTAGTTCTCCTTAAATCGATTATTCCTTCTTTCATTTCAATTTTCTTGCAGTGTCGACATTCTTCTTTGCATGGTCGTCTGGATAAAGCATCAGCATTATTATGGATTTTTCCTTGTCGATGTTCTACTTTGCAGTCATATTGCTGCAGTCTTTCTATCCATCTTGCGATTTGGCCCTCTGGAATCTTCATCTGCAATAACCATTTGAGTGCTGCATGGTCAGTCCGAACCAAAAATCTTCTTCCATAAAGGTACTTGTGAAAATGCTCTATGGATTTTATCAGAGCTAACAATTCCTTTCGAGTGACGCAATAGTTTCTTTCTGATTTGTTGAAAGTTTTGCTGTAATATTCGGTGACTCTTTCTTCGCCTCCTTGTACTTGTGACAAAACAGACCCAATGCCCATATTGCTAGCATCCGTATCTAGAATAAATAGTCCCGTAGTCTGTGGATACGACAAAATAGGGCTTGAGCAAAGTGCAGCTTTAAGTTGTCGAAATGCTGTCTCGCACTCTCTTGTCCAGTTGAAGGTGGCTTTATTTTCAGTCAGTTTATGTAATGGTTTAGCTATATCAGCAAACTTATCTACAAATCTCCGATAATAGGTACATAGTCCTAGAAAACTTCTAACCTCATGTTTGTCTTTCGGTCTTGGCCATTCTCTAACTGCTTCGACCTTATCCTCTGATGTATGTATTCCGCTAGATGATATCGTATGTCGTATGATGGTATCGTATGTCCACTTTTTATAGTTCAATTTCAAATGAGCATTCCTAAATCTGCTGAAAATTTCTTTCAGATTTTTCAAGTGGTCTTCGAAAGATGCTCCCATAACCATCACATCATCTAGGTATACTAAACAGGTTTTCCAAGTTAATCCTTTCAGAACCAATTCCATTAGTCGTTCAAACGTTGCCGGTGCATTGCATAACCCAAAAGGCATAACATTGAATTGGTACAATCCACTTCCAGTTGAGAATGCAGTTTTCTCTTTATCATCAGGGTGGATCTTTACTTGCCAGTATCCACTCTTTAGATCTAATGTCGAAAACCACTTCGACCCCGACAGTGTTGTTAACGTGTCATCTATTCTGGGTAGTGGATAGCTATCTTTCTTGGTAACATCATTAAGTTTCCGATAATCGACACAAAATCTTGTTGTCCCATCCTTCTTCTTAACTAAAACAACTGGTGCTGACCATGGACTTGATGACTCTTCTATGACTCCCTTCTCCTTCATGGATTCGATTAATTCAGCTACTTCTGATTGTTTAGCTAATGGAAGTCTTCGAGGAGCTTGTCGTATAGGGTGGGCATTCCCTGTGTCGATCCGGTGGGCAACTAAACCAGTTCCTTCGAGTTCTTGGTCTTCAAAGAGGTCGCTTTCTTCGTGGATAAATTTTCGAGCCAATTTTATCTGTTCTGATGATAAATGTTTCCATGAAGTCTCCAATTTAGTGAAATCAACATACTTTTTCTTAGTTTCCTGTATATCAGCTGGTTCCTCACATCGAGCTATCCACGACACTGGTTCCAATGTAGCCACTGTTTTTCCTTGTTCAATATTTAGCTGTTCGTTACTAATATTAGCTACTCTTACAGGGATGTTTCGTTTTGTCAGAGATAAAGTCCTAGCCATTAAAAATGTACAGTCTAATTTAGGTTCAATGAGTCCAACACACCACCCAGGATCGTGTTATGGCCTTACATAGATAATATGCTCTGAGCAAGCAGGTATCTTATAGGATTGAATTGTTTTCAGACTTACTTGATTTTCATTGGAGCCATAGTTTGGAATGAATTCCTCATTTCCAATCTTTAAAATTCCAGTATTCTTCTCGTAGACTAATCCTTATTTTTTCACAATGTCCATACCCAAAATAAACTCATCAGTAATGTCTGCTACAAGAACTTTGTGTGGGATCTGCAATCTTTCCCCAATTTCCAATAAAATCTCAGCTTCTCCTCGAATATAGCTCCTTTGACCAGTTGCTGTCTTCAGAGTTATATTGTACCTCATTGGAGTAATTTTAGATGTTGGTAATATATCAGGCCTAACCAATGATACTTCAGCGCCAGTATCAACAATTACCTTGACAGGTTGTCCTGAGATTGAGCCATTAACTGATAAGCTTCCACCTGCAATGCTTCTAATGAAAACGGTCCTGGGGGCTGTCACTTCCCCAGTCAGAGTTTGCCCCTTTACTCTGACTGGTGGTAGTTTTCCTGATTCCTCCTAGGTGCTGGTGAGGATGATCTTCCTCTGTTTCGGTTATCATCTCTGCCTCTGTTCATTCTGGAACGACATTCTCTACTAGTGTGTCCATATTTTCCACACGAGTAACATTCACCCTTAAAAGATACTCGGTTCTTTTCAAAAGAAGAAATAAGTTTGTCTAACCGTTCCAATACTACTCCAAGTGTATTATTTTCCTCTACTTCCACTTTTCGAGCTCTGTGTGTTGCTCGGTTATTACAAGATGTTAATTTTGCTGTTTCGAATTCTAGAGCCCTCAGTAAAGCATCATTTCCTGTTCTAGGTCTCAAAATTTTCAGATGTTGAATCAGGTCGGTGTCTTTTAACCCATTAACAAAAGATTTGACACTCAATTGCTCGAGGATATCATCTGGAGCCATTGGGTAGGCTAACCGAGTCAACTTTTCTACTTCGGCCTGAAATTCTTGTAGTGATTCATTTGCCAATTGATGCCTACCTTCTAATTGGGCCTGATACAACATTTCTTTGTGATCATCACCATATCTCAACTCTAGGGATTTTATTAGAGTTATGTAATCTTCCTGCTCTTTTACTGACAATTTTTGTAACAGTTCTGCAGCTTTACCTCTGAGGGACAAAACCAGTTCTACTGCTTTCATTTCATCTGTCATCTGTCTGTGGCTTCGAAACTTTCTGTCTGGGGACTGGATTTGACATTACTTTTGATTCATTTCTTTCCACTGTAGATATTCGCTTTTCTAAATCATGCAATTGCTCCTCCAGGTCTTCCTTCACATGTACTATTTCTTCAGTTATTTCACCTCTCAATTTCTCATTATCCTCCTTCCTACGTTTGTCGAGGTCTTCCAGGATTTTCTGTAATCTTTGTAATTCATCTAATTTTTCTTGCTCTCGACGTTTTTGTTTTTCTAATTTCTCCCGTTCTCGACATTTCTGCTCTTCCAATTTCTCCTGTTCTCGACGTTTCTGCTCTTCCAATTTCTCCTGTTCTCGACATTTCTGTTCTTCCAATTTCTCCTGTTCTCGACGTGTCTGCTCTTCCAATTTCTCCTGTTCTCGACATTTATGTTCTTCCAATTTCTCCTGTTGACGTTGTTCGGCGAGTTTTTGCATTAGTTTTTCCATCATCGATTTCATCTCTCTGGTTATTGGCATCCCACTTCTGACACCAGTTGTTACGAATTCGGGTTCGCTAGGATGATTTCCAATAACTAAATTTAATTAATAAACAAATCGGTATTTATTTACAAAACAGTAATTTTAAAATAACCACACTTTTCAATAACTGTCCTACTTCAAAACACAATCTTCGTTCTTCTTTAATAACACGGTAGTTCACTGTAAAACTAACTGTAGACTAACTGTAGACTGTCCCTCGTCTCTTCTATGGTCGCTTTTATATGTCTTTATGGAGGGTAGAAGTAAGGAGGACCAACTCAGTGTATTAAAAAGTGTCCGCTGAAAGGGAGCAAATTAAGGTGGCGCCATAATAGCAAGTGGAAAGATTTTAAAAACAGCGCCATAAATTTTTATAGGTTATACTTACTAAATTACATTTGACTACGTAAATAGTTGACGTTTTATAAACTGCAATATTCTCAACTACACTAGTCATCACAGACATTAAATTTTCCAACTCAGCACACTTCACTACGTTTACAACTGCTAATTTCATATCCTTTCCTCTTGCTACGCTAGCGTTATTTTGGTGGGTTAGTGAACTATAATTTGCTGCTTACAGGTGGACACTTTTTCAACTTGTCCCCCATACAAGACGGTCCTCCTTACTTCTACCCTCCATATATGTCTTGTCATTCCTTCGAGAAGCTTCAGAATGTTCTAGTCTTCGAATTAAGAGGGCGGTTACTTCAACGTTCATCGAATATTCCAGAGAGCACAGAGTCGGCTTTAGACATTTTCGTAACAATAATAATATTATACAATTGAGCTCTTAAAAATAACTAATTCTTGCACCAATACCTGAATTGTTGATATGAAATCTGTCTCGACTAATTAATTTTCAGACTCATAAAACGTAGTTTCTTTATTCCAATGTATTCAAATGGAAATATATTGGTATAAATGTTAGTCCAGTGGGCCATAGTAGCAAACAATAAAAAAAAAGAAGAAATAATATTGTTCTCTATGAGATTTAGAGATTATAAATTAAATACATAAACATAAGAACTAAGAAGAATTAAGAAAATTGGTTGCGATATCAAAGTAATCAAAGATTAATGGGTCCGTTTAATGTTATCATAATCAACGTTATCGAATGTCGTTAACTTGAGATTCGTGTTGGGCTTGGCTTCCTTAAGTTCCTTGATTTTTCCTAATTCGTGTATTTTGTGTTACTTTTCTATCATCCCCTAACGCTGGTAAGAGTTACATAAATATCATTAGTTATTGATCGATTGCTTTTTTCATAGAATATAGTTTTATTTTTTGCTGCTATTTACATCTTTTCACTGAGAAGTTTTTGAGGGTAGCGTTATGGATTCTGACCCGGAGAGAGCTTCAGTGTTTCCCCAGGCTCAATCAATTCTTTCATAAAATTCCCAACTTATTTGAAATTGAAGATAATTATAATTTGGTTCACAATAAAGAGTTGGGGTCTATGGGAGGTATTTTTGCATTGCTATCTCTCTTCCAATCGCATGAAAGTAATGTTTATAAGTCATATGGGTCCCAATTCTACAACTAGCTAATTCACGCTAATTCAGAACTAAGATTGAAAACTTTATATGACGAAAGGTACAAGGTACATAAAGTGGTAGGTATTGAATCTAATAATAACATGAAATACCACTTTGCCAAAAAGCCATTATCAGCCCTCTTCAAACATTTAATTGTATTGGCATTTACTTGGTGAAAGTTAATATCCATAACTTTATAAAGAAATAAAAACCTAACTTTTCACAGGTTGAAATAAAAATCTATAGGGTAAACGCTTTTCGTCATAGCATTGACTTCATCTCGTACTAAACTATGGTATTACAAAACAATCTATATGAAAATTAAATATAACAGAGGGGTACTTAGAGAAACTAAATAACAATAAGAAATTCATTCAGAGTCATTAGTAGGTACATTGAATAGATTAAGGAGAGGAGAAGGGTTTACTTCAATCTGGTCGTTCACTAGGTTTCCGGAATTTTTATATTTATTGATGTATAGGGATTCCCAACAGTTGGTTTTATGGATACTATTTTCTAATTGCTATATGTTATAATTGTGATTAAAGGTATGGGTTTCTTGAATAAGATGGCATGCATAATTAGAGTCAGTTTTCTGCTTAATATATCTACGTTGGTGTTCGTGTATTCGAGTTTTGAAATTTCTAATTGTACGTCCTATATAACATTTTTCACAATCGTTACAGTCGAGTCTATAAACACCATAAAACCAACTGTTGGGAATCCCTATACATCAATAAATATAAAAATTCCTGAAACCTAGTTAACGACCAGATTGAAGTAAACCCTTCTCCTCTCCTTATCTGTTCAATGTACCTACTAATGACTCTGAATGAATTGCTTATTGTTATTTAGTTTCTCTATGAACCCCTCTGTTTTATTCAATTTTCATATAAATAGATTGTTTTGTAATACCATAGTTCAGTACGAGATGAAGTCAATGTTATGACGAAACGCGTTTACTTAATAGATTTTCATTTCAATCTGTGAAAAGTTAGTTTTTTATTTCCTTATAAAGTTATGGATATGAACTTTCACCAAGTAAATGCCAATTTAATTCAATGTTTGAAGAAAGTTGAATCTATTTCAATAAAAGAGTCTAATAAGGTGGCTATTGAATTTAATAATTTTGAACAATTTACTTCCTATGTAGAAAATAAGAAGTTTGAAAAAGAAGAGTAGTCAGTATATGTGCCTTCTTGCTTGGTCACTTGTAGAGGTGTTATAAGTGATGTAGGTACAAACATAACAAAAGAAGATCTTATTAAGTCTGAATATCTTGTTAAAATTGTCAGCGCTCGTAGATTGAACAGAAGGTAACTTGAAAACTGTGTTGTTACTTATGTCCTTTCGTAATCTGTATTAATAACGGTATGGACACACTGAAAGGTTAAGTCATGAAATTAAGCGGTATAGGAAAGGAATTGTGGACAGGAACATGAGGAGGATGACTGTGACTCAGAGCAACTTAAGTGCGTTTTTTTGCCTAGAAAACGCTACTCATCTACAGATCGTAAATGTCTTGAATATGGACAACAAAAACAAAAGAAAACTGTTAAAATCTACAGAAAGGAAATTCCCATCCCCAACTTATGATAAGGAAGCCCACAAAATGGCGTTACTATCTTTCTCTCCAGAGAATCATGTATCATAACACAATCAGACAATGATGGTGTTATGATAAAAGTCACAGAGATCAAGTCAACTTCGATAGTTTGAATGCTGCTAAAGGCAGGAATTCTAAAGACGTCAATGCCTCCTCTCAAATAGACATGAAAGTATTAGAACGTTATTGATAAGATAGATATTATTATTTCACAAGATACTATTTTCCAAACTGATTTGAATAATATACAACATTTGGTAACTATTTACAAAGGTAGCTATTTAGGGACCAATCAGTGACTGGATATTGAAACAGAATTTTATTAACTTCATTGAATTGTCAGAATTATAATCTTCCTTTTTATATTTAATAGTAGGGGATCCCAAGCAAGGTTGACCTTCAATCATCTGCTTGCCGGGTAAAAATGATTTTTTATCAAATAAAATATGTTTCTGAATACACACCGACAGCGTTGCCATAAAAAAAATGTTCAGGCTATAATTAATTGAGATTACAAAAAGTAATTTTTTTATCAACATTCACCGACGTGCTTGCCAAACGAAATATATATTAAATTTAAGGTAATTTTATTGCAAATGCAGTAGTATAGGGTTGCCTGCAAAAATACGTTCTTGAATATGAGTTGCCAGGCTTTTAAATAAAAAAATTTGAGCGAGCAAATAGTACAGGATTTTTGTAAAAATAGTCGGGGTGAGCTAGACTCAATTCCAAAGTTGACGAAATTTTGAGTAATCATTTGGGGATGATAGAGGGTGTCTTTGCTGAGTTTTCGAATACGAGGACCCGGAGCTTTTGACGGTAGGGCAAAAAAACTTCGATTTTTTTCAAGCCTGGTTTCATTACTGGTTTTCTTCCCATATCTTCTGAAACATGTGGTTAAGAGATAATCTAGAAAAACCATGTGAAAGGGCTTTAAATTTTCTTCACAATTCATTGAAAGTATTTTTGGCTCAATAATAGCCATCTTCAATAGCATAGCTTCATCATTTGACAGGAATGGAACGAGTGTTTGGGTTGCAGCATAAAGTGGTCAGGATTTTTCTCAACTTTGTTTCAGGGATGATTGTCGAAAGGCATATATATCTCACAATATATTAACAGTTCTCTCACAGTATATCTTAGAAAATCTTAAATATATAAAGCAAAATGAGGCCTCCTATAGGTCTCATCGAGACATTCACTCTCATGACACAAGACACAAACAAAACCTGGTTCCAGCATATTGGAGGCTAAAGAGGTGTCAGGATGGGCTTGGGTACTGGGTGATCAGAATGTTTAATGTACTGCCAAAGGATATAAGGGTTTTATCTCTTAACCAGTATGTGCAAAAAATTAAGAAAATACTATTAGAGAATGGTTTCTATTCAGTAAACGCATTTCTCCCCTATCTTTTTATGTAATACTGTAGGTAAAATTGTACATTCACTATCGTAGTTTTAGGTAATTTTATAAGCTTTCACTTAAGTGTATTGTATTGCATTTTGATGATGTTTTAGGCATGTATATTCATTTTAGCTGCTCTAAATTTAAAATTAGTTTATGTATTATGCTGACCTCACGTGTGTTAGACAATGAAATTGTGATTAACATGAATAAATTGAGTATTGAGTATTTAAATACATGTTCCAGTGATCCTGAGGGAGTGTTTGGAGCACAAATTATTTATCAGTTCCCAGTCGATTGATTGAAATTGACCTGTCACGCGGCAGAAAAGAAATTTTGAGTCAATTTGTTTACTGTTGGTTGGGACATGGAGTAATTGCAAAATGCACCTATAGTCCAGGCCCTTCTAGTGAGCATCTCTACTGAAATACTTGAGCTTGACCACATGACTGAGTTGCCATGTCATAAAATTGAATGAAGAAGAAAAAGTAGAAATTGATTCCATTACACTAGGGAAAATATTTATAACCATAGTTACATCAGTTTTCAAATTTGTAAATTACTACACATTTTATAATGTGTTCTACCCTTCTAGCTAAAAATGTCGATACTTTAGACCCTGCTGAATCTGAAACATTAGAGTATGTAAAGCGAGAAATAGAAGAAATCGTCGATGTAAAAAATGAACCCATGTTGGTAGAGAGTATACCAAATAAATTCTATAATGAAGAGAGTGAATATAGCATTGATCAAATAATAAATGAATCTGGCAATGTTTGGTCTAAGGAAGATGACTCAACAACTTGGTAAGATTATTATTAAACCATTGTTTCTTACAATGAATATTTCTGCTTTTATGAGCTCTTGACAGAACATCGAATGGTTAATTTATTAATTAATAAAAATACATTCTATTTTACTTAATAATGATATAATAGGCTAAACTAGATTTAAATCAAAACAATGTTATTAGTTTAAAGGTTTGTGAGTTTTCATCATATTATTTAAATTATTCAATATGAGCTACTACAAAGTTGTCTCATCATCCATGGACTTTATTGGGACATTGTTGTACAATTTGTTATATAATTGTAAGGTTTTTACCTGTTATTCTACCTGAAAACAAAATAGATTATCTTTTATGGTTAAATCTACAATCCTTTTATAAAGTCCCTCAATAAAATTGTAAGATATTTCTTATCACAGGAATTCTGATTCTGAGGATTTTAATGCTGAAAATTACTCTACGGTACATATATTTTCCAAGCTTGGAGTAAAAAATGAGTTGAATGAGATGAAAGTTGAAGAGGTAACGGAGGAGTCCCATTTGATCGGAGGAAAAAATCAAGACATACAAAATGAAAACATTGAATGCACCATGATTAAAGTTGAAGATGTAAGCGAGACGCAATCCTCGATACAGCAGGAACTAATTATTCAAGAAAAATGTGGCTTGACATGCATGGATTCTGTTAAAACCGAAAACAGTGAGGATATTAACGCGAAAGAAGATAGCAAATATATCATTAATCAAATAATAGATGAAAATGGCAAGGTTTGGCCTAAGGAAGATTTTTTATCCTCTTGGTAAGATTATTAAACTATTATTTATGACATGCGGGTATTCACTTCTATCATCAATTTTTATCAAGTTATAGTTTGGTAATAGTAGTAGCAATTTATTATTACCATCACTTACTTCAAGTGTCAGAAAAAACTTATTTATCTTTTATAACCACTAATAGGTCACTTAAGTTTTTTAACTGATTCAATTAAAGAGTTGATCTTTCATTTTGAAATTCGTGACTACCTCAAAACTTTGGCGTTTATGAATTTTGAAAAAAATTGAAAAGACAAAAAGCAGACCACTATGTTTCATACATTTTTTTGTGGCTGTGGCCATCTTCAGCTAATAATTACGTGCTATTCTGTCCAGTAGCAGCAATCATGTTTGCTAATATTGGATGGGAAGGAAAACCACAGAAACCCTTACGCGAAAAATATACAGAATATGTTCTAATTATTTAAATTGACAAGGAATTTATGAAATTTAGTCAAAAAAAGAGACTACCTATGTTTCAGTACATTCCTTGTAGCTATGGGCGTGCTTAGTGAATAATTACATGGTTTCAGTCCAATACCAGCAGTCAGGTCTTTTAATATACGATGGTAAAACCACAGAAATCCTAAGCCACGTAATGTACAAAATATGTACTTAATTGTTTGATGTAAGTAGTCTTGCGCATAATAATTCGCGACTGAAAGCTTTCGGTTTAGTTCGCAACTCCTTATCGAACTAGGTCGCTGGTTTAGTTTGTTAGTTCCCACCCATCTCGAATAGGCTTGTGTAGTTCTCAAACGAACTATATAAGTCTATTCTATTTCTATACCTTATTATTGAGTAACCAATTAGGAGTATTAGTGTTAATTTTCTTTATAATATAAGTAATATTGTTTGTTTGTGCCAAATAGTACTTAACCTGTACCTAATGGAAGAAGTATTTTTTGCTGATTATTTCCAGAACTCTATAAAAATCAAAAAGTTGTTTGTTTAACAAAGAGTATTTTCATTCACTGGAACGCGTTAGGCATTAAGAATATTTCATGAGAAATATTTCTTCAATTCGTTCATAAATAAATGAACAAATTCACATAAAAATTAATTATTTTGAAAAATTTTAAATTGATCAACTACATAAATCACATGTATATATATATATATATATATATATATATATATATATATATTTATTTATATATATATAAAAATATATTTATATATATTTATATATATATATATATATATATATATATATATATATATATATATATATATATATATATATATATATATATATATATATATATATATATATATATATATATATATATATATATATATATATATATATATATATATATATATATATATATATATATATATATATATATATATATATAGATATATATCTAGAGATTGATTACATAAGGAAAAAAATGTATGGTCGGGGATTTAGGGGTGTATTTTTGGACTATATTACAAGTTGTTTGGTAGATAGAAAGATGACAGTCGTCTATGGGGTCTGTGAATCGGAATCCTACTTTGTCAACAAGGGTGTTGCACAGAGGTCTGTCGTAGGACCAATACTCTTCTTCCTTTTTATAAATGACCTGCCGGACCATGTTAGAGTGCTTGTTCTTACTATTTATGCGGACGACACATCGCTGGTGGTATCAGCACCAACGTCTGAGGGATTGATGGAGTTCATGACAGCGGTTGTTGGTGACCTTTCAAAGTGAACCCGTGATAATAAGCTAATGTTGAATCTAGCAAAAGCGCAGTTTATTTGTTTTCGTTCACACATATTATGTAGTTCTCCTGATTTATTTTTTCAATATGATCAGGTTAAAATATCTGCTATATGATCTACAACATTTTTGGGCTTGCATATTGATGCCGGTTTAAGATGGACTATGGAGAGAACATGCCAATGCCATTGGTATCAAATTGAATAAGGCGTACTACGCGGTATCAATAATAAGAGATTCTATGCCATCCGATGCTCTTATTGGTGTTTAATATACTCTGGTGTACAGTCATATGTGTTAAAATGTTATTATATAGGAAACTCAACTGACAGTAATAAAATTTTTATTACACAAAAAAAATTATTAGAAAAACCTTTGGCCTGAAATTTAATGAAACCTGCAAACCACATTTTATTACACATAAAATTTTGCTCTTCTGGTGTATAAATATCTACTTTTGTTTGTGCTATGTGAGAGAATCTGTTGCAGTTTCAAATGAATTCTGATAATCATCAGTACAAATTTAAAGAAATTTGTACAATGAAAACATTCAAAAAAATAATAAAAATGTTTCTGGAAGATAGATGCTACTACTCTATACGAGAATACATGGAGGATGCTGCGTGATGAGCCCTTGGATTTTAATTTCAGACTACTTGGACTGACCTATACTGGCCACTATGGGTTGTCTAGTTGTAATTCAGAAAATGTTTAATAATTTTATTTTTTTTAACTTAGATGTTGTATGTATGATATTATACTATGTATATATATATATATATATATATATATATATATATATATATATATATATATATATATATATATATATATATATATATATATATATATATATATATATATACAGGGTGCTTCACGGTGGATGGCACATTAGACGTTTCTGGAGAACCATACGACGGATCACTTAGAAAATTTATTGGAGGGCATAGTCGGACATTCTCTACCCAACTAAAATATTTTTCGTAATGCGGTGTTGCCACTTCTATTAGAAAGTAGTAGCAACTTTGATTTTTCAAATTGAACACCCTGTATATAATATTATTTTTAGAACCTTCAAGAATTTCCCAATAACTTTTCATGATATTTCCCTATACCTATCTGTTACCGTTTTCGAAATAAAAATTATTTTCATTATTTTTCTTCGAAAATCAAGACCTATCAAAACGCTGATATCTTTGAGTTGATAAATAATGTGATATCGAAATTTGGGTTGAAGTTTGGTGATACTTGGGGGCTCCCTTCACTTCAGCCTAATCTGCGTTACTTCAATACAGGGTGGTAAAAAAATTCAGTCATTTTGCTTGCTTGAAAAAGTGACTGAAAAATGATTATTTCAAATGGAATGCCATGTATATTATTGAAAATTCGGAAAGCTGCTGGAATTTGCTTTTTATCTATGTATATCATACCTATACCTAACTAGTCAGGTTTCGGACTTATTAGCATTAATTTGTGAAAATTTTCCTTGTACATGGTGTCCCCATTCGGTATTTGGTAAGCATGCCATGATCACTATTTGACAGTAACGTTGTGACAATCTACTACTAATATCGATATTTTTGAAACGAAGTTCTTATGAATTTGTTTATTATTTTTGGCGTGCGTTCGAGAGACAATTACAAAGTATTACAAACATTTGAAGGTTTGGATCCGAAAGAAATCAGATCGGCCACGTCGAAATCAGTCAACGTCCGCATTTTGAAGTGCTTGAAAGTGAACTGCCAGCGACTCGAACATATTTTGAAACATTCTACATAATTGTTTTCCTTTTTCATAATTATTAATATCAATATTTCCACTATCAAGTCTCTTGGTGCTTTTTTAAAGTTTATCCATACGCATTGAAATTGTTCTGAATTCGTATAAATTTTTTAAGGTTTATTGGCGGTAGATTCGGATACATTTTATTGAACTTTTACATGTTCTGCTGATAATTTCATCAAACTGTCCAAAAATAATAAACAAATTCATAGGAACTTCGTTTGAATAGTATTGTTCCATCGTTTTTGAAGGTATTTGCAACTTTTGAGATGTCAAAAATATCGATATTATTAGTAGATTGTCACAACGTTACTGTCAAATAGTGATCATGGCATGCTTACCAAATACCGAATGGAGACACCATGTACAAGGAAAATTTTCACAAATAAATGCTAATAAGTCCGAAACCTGACTAGTTAGGTAAAGGTATGATATACATAGATAAAAAGCTAATTCTAGCAGCTTTCCGAATTTTCAATAATATACAGGGCATTCCATTTGAAATAATCAACATTCAGTCACTTTTTCAAGCATGCAAAATAACTGAATTTCTTTACCATCCTGTATTGAAGTAACGCAGATTAGGCTGAAGTGAACGTAGCCCCCAAGTATCACCAAAATCAACCCAAATTTCGATATCACATTATTTCTCAACTCAAAGATATCAGCGTTTTAATAGGTCTTGATTTTCGAAGAAAAATAATGAAAATAATTTTTATTTCGAAAACGGTAACAGATAGGTATAGGGAAATATCATGAAAAGTTATTGGGAAATTCTTGGATGTTCTAAAAATAATATTATATACAGGGTGTTCTATTCGAAAAATCAAAGTTGCTACTACTTTCTAATAGAAGTGGCAACATCGCATTACGAAAAATATTTAAGTTGGGTAGAGAATGTCCTTCAAAAATTATATTTGCTGATTATTCAATGTATCATCTTGAGTAGATATAATGGCAAGAACCTCATTTGAAAAAAATTATATGTTTTTAAAATTTTCAACGCCAGAGGGAAACGGTCAAGAGAGACTCTACCAAACAATTAACCCTCTCAGAAGTATGACACATTTACAAGAAATCTAACGAATCCATTGGAAAAATAATTTTTTCATGTAATTTTAGCTTAATATTACATTTCACTAATGGATTTTTTATTCGTGTAGTTAATTATTTGCTAATTTTTAGTAATACATGGCCTTTCAAAAACTTTGATATATAAATATTTATTTGTGTCGATTTTTCTCCCATTTTGAATGTACCGCGATAGTGTAGCAACCTGTCAGGGTATAGCCCGTCGTAGTATTCAAAGTGTACAAAAAAGTGCGCGGAAGTGTGTTTGAGACAACGCTTTCTCTATGAGCATTTAATGTAGTAAACCGTTAATTTAATGTACCTACTTTCTGATTGAATGATAGTATCTCAGGTTCCTAATAGTAGTCCCTAGTATCTTAATTTTCTGTGTAGTTTAAAAAAATATATTTAATTTTGCTGATTCCTTTCTGGATATTTTTCAAGATATGATTGAGCTGTTTTTCTTATGTTCGGATTATTGGCATAATGAATAAATTTATATCATATCGCATTGTTTTTCTTTCGTAAAAATACTATTTTCAAGCGAACTTAGCAAGAAACTTCAAATTTTTTCAGAAATTGAACAGAAGATTTTGTTCTTCTTTGTCAATGCAAAGAATCTTGATATTTCATACTAAATTTGAATATTAACAAATTTCTAGGCCTATTTTCATCAGAAAGAAGTAGGTATTGTTATAAATTTTTGAAATCAGAATAAAATGGTCTGTTCGATGAGGCCAAAATCAAAAATAGGTTTTGATATAGCTTCTTCAACAAAATACTGAACCCTGATATAGTTTCAAAGGGAATCCATTTAAGGGATGTTCCATTTAACTTTAAGAAGTTATTCAATGAAAAATAAGCCCATACTTTGATGCAGTTTTTTTCACCACCCTGTACAATATTGAAATAAAACTTTTATGTGGAAGTTAACTTTAACCTTTCAGCTAAGCAGTAAATAAATTTACGAGAAGCTCGTTACATGTTACAGGGTGTAAACAATTTTTAAATTGTGGTCTGTATTTTTTAATTTCTCAAAATTTCTCAGAAACGGTCAGTTTTAGGTATAGATAATATAACAGTAACTCACCTTTATTTGGTCTATAGAATCTAAAAATATAAAAAAATATAGGGTGTTCCATAAGAAAAAAAATATAACTTTGATATGTATCTTTTTTTGGGTCACCTGTATATTTCAAAATAATTTTGGAATATGCTCCTCATGGACCCACATATGACTGTGCTAAAAAATTTTTCCCCACTCTTTTCATTTCTCATAGAAACACCGAGGCGAATGGGGTGGGACACCCTGTACATGTATATAATTATGTATATGTATATATTGAAAAAAAACTATTCTGTTGAAGAAGCTATATCAAAACTGAAAGAACTTTCTTAAAACAACTTTTTTGATCTACAAGATTTTTACTCATGTTTTGAAATCCGACGGTTTGGCTCTTGTCAACCATCACATCAACATTATTTTTTCGTATGGCGCCTATTTTTGATTTTGGCCTCATCGAACAGACCATTTTGTTCTGATTTCAAAAATTTATAACAATACTTCTTTCAGATAAAATATATAAGTATATATATATATATATATATATATATATATATATATATATATATATATATATATATATATACATATATATATATATATACCTATATATCGGGGCCGTAGCCAGCACTGCTTTCTAGAGGGGGCTAAACAAATTCTTGACGGGGCTTGTTTTTTACATAGTACTAAAATAAATATACGTGAAAAAAAGACAGGAATATACAGCTGTTTCTGACTTTTTACCTAGAAGTGTATACTGAAAAACGAATATTGAAAAAAATTTTGATAAAATAAAAAAATTATTCTAATAAAAAATAATAAATAAAATATCCCTCATAGAAAACTCTAAATAAATAGAACAAATAGAAATAAATTTGAAAAAAATAAAAATGTACTTTCATCATTAAATATAAACAAATAAATATATCTAGAGACGTTAAAATCATAGAGCCACTTTATGGAGGAAAGTTATAGATTCAAAACATGCAGCCTACAAATTCATGTTTGAAGTTTTAGCTCTATTTGCATTTACTTTTCTAAGCTTAGCCTCATCCAATGCATTCGTGGAGAGGATATTTTCATTGATGAATATTGTTAAATGTAAAATTCGAAACAAAATAAACTAAAAATGTTGAACTCCGCTGTGTCTATTACACTTTGCAATAAATGAGATTTGCTGTGAAGAATTTGAGTCTAGCAAAGCTATGTATGCAAAATTCAATTTGATCAGTAGCTGAACCAATGCACAACTTCAAGCACAGACAAAAAGTCCCAAAAATACCTATTATGGTATATAGTAGGCAACATGTTGGGTGCACTATTTTTTTCCTGCGGTTGCGAAAAAATCATGATTGTGATTTTCGGCGACAAATTAGCAGCAAAACACGTATAAAATAACTGCTAAAACGAGTTAATTTTATATGCAAAAATACTTGTTACCAATGTTTCCCCGTTAACATGTCGCAACCACGGTTGCTCTTTTGGGCGACAAATCAGCGTCTAGAGTGCAACACGGCTATGAAAAATCTGGCAACCCTGCTAGTAGCCGCTCGTTTGACGCTATTTTATTTCAGGATAAAAACGTCAATATGTTTTGCGGGTTAAAAGATGCCGCAAATAAATAATTTTGGGTCAGTTTTACAATTAGGTAGATTTGTTTGTAACTAGGCTAGTTTTATGTTCAACGCAGATATAAAGGAAGAAGATTTAGTTTGTAATAATTCTGGTATCTTTTCCAGAGGGGGCTTAAATAATTCCAGAATGGGCTTAGCCCCCTCTGGCGCCCCCTTGGCTACGGCCCTGATATATATATATATATATATATATATATATATATATATATATATATATATATATATATATATATATATATATATATATATATATATATATATATATATATATATATATATATATATATATATATATATATATATATATATATATATATATATATATATATATATATATATATATATATATATATATATATATATATATATATATATATATATATATATATATATATATATATAATAATTCTTTATTTCTCTAAGTCAATACATTATGTATTGATTCCAGTTCAGATTTTTCCCTATCCGAAGACCTAAAAATGTGGCATGGTCCAAGTCAGTTGAAACCACAGGAGACTGTTCACTGGTTCTGAACGTTATGTCCTCACACGTTTTTTGCACATGATGAAATCTAAGCGCTTTCGTTTTGTCAACGTTAAGATATAAATGATTAGTTGAAAACCAGCCATTAAGAGGACTTAATACGTTCCGGCACATTCTGTCAATAACAGATCTGACGAGTGAGAAATAACAAGTGAGGTATCATCAACATACATCGTGAAATGTGGTGGTACAAGTAGCTGATCCATATCGTTGATGTATAATATAAAAATTAAAGGACCGAGTACGGAACCCCGAGGTACACCTATATCCGCAAATGCATATTCAGATGAATTATCGTCAACAACTACGAACTGCCTTCTATTGGAAAGAAAAGTTTTCACCCAATTAAGGGGATATCCTCTTACTCCATATTTGCACAATTTTTCCAAAAGAATACCGTGATACATACAGTCGAAAGCCCTACTGAGGTCACATAAGAACCCAAAAGGTGGGCACTCACCTCCTTCAATACATTCAATTATTTAATGGCAGTAAGAATATATTGCTGTATTAGTAGATTTTTTATTCAAGAACTCATGTTGAGTCGGGAAAAATATATTGTTGTCGTCGCAAAATGACAACAACATTCAAATATTTTGGAGAATTTTGAGGATAGTGTAACTGGTCTATAATTTTCTAGATCCTGATGACAATTTTTTCTATAAATAGGGATAATTCTTCCAGTTTTAAGCAAACTTAGAAAATATAACCGGTAGAAAATGATAAATTCACAAGAAATACAAACGGCTTCACCAACTCTCCAAAACAGCGCCGTATCAGAAAAATAGGAACCTCATCAGAACCGAATGAACGTTTATTCTTTAGTTTTTTTTTTGGAATCAAATCCAACATTTCAGTTTCATCATATGGCCTTAGAAAGAATCACATGGTGAATACATATGACTCGTGAAGTTATTGAAGTCAGGTATATCACTATTCATACCACCCAATATTTTTCTGGGAGCTTCGGAAAAGAACTTATTAAAAAGATTATATAATATATATATATATATATATATATATATACATATATATATATATATATATATATATATATATATATATATATATATATATATATATATATATATATATATATATATATATATATTATATATATATATATATATATATATATATATATATATATATATATATATATATATATATATATATATATATATATATATATATATATATATATATATATATATATATATATATATATATATATATATAATCTTTTGATAATTATTAGCAATAACAGGCTTGTTGAATCTCAAAAAACTCGATTTTTTTAGACAAAAAGTAGCACACACTATCAAAACTCACCACAATAAATAAAAGAATGAAAAACAAACATTACATAATACACAAACTATCAAAAACTTATATCAAACCAAACAATTCATCAAATCTAATCCACAACTAACAATAACTAAATCAGACAAAGGAAATAAAACAGTTATACTAGAAACTAATACATACAAACAAAAAATTACTGCAATGCTCAATGATTCATCTACATATAAACAAATCAAAAAAGATTTAACTAAGACTCTGCAAAATGAAAGTAATAAATTGTTTAAAACATGGCAACAAAAAAATTTCATTTCTCCACAAACATCGAAAGAATTAATTCGACACAACAGCCTTTCACCTAAATTTTATGGTCTGCCTAAAATACATAAAGAAAACATACCATTAAGACCTATTGTCTCTTATATTCAATCACCCCTATATAATCTTTCTAAATTTCTTTCTTCAATATTAAAAAATATAGTAAATCAAAATCCTTATTATATCAAAAATTCTCTCGATCTAGTAGACCATCTTAAAACTTTGAAAATACCTAACAATTACAAATTTTTCTCATTAGATGTTGTTTCTCTTTATACCAATATTCCAAATTCTTTGGTTCCAATAATAATTAATGACAAATGGAATATTATCAAAAATTATACAAATATTCCTAAAACCGATTTTATAGAAGCAATTCAATTTGCACTTGGTACAAACTATTTTCAATATGAAAATAACTTCTACCAACAAATTGATGGTGTAGCAATGGGAAGTCCTATTTCCAGTGTTATAGCTCAATTAGTTTTAGAATATTTAGAAGAAAATGTATTGAATAATTCGAATGAACGAATTATAACTTTCAAAAGGTATGTTGATGATTGCCTTATAATAACATCAGAAGATTTTATTGATGATATTCTCAAAAAATTCAACGACTTTAATAGAAAATTACAATTTACTCTAGAAAAAGAAACGAACAATACATTAAATTTTCTTGATATTACTCTCATACACAAAAACAATGAAATTATCACAAAATGGCATAGAAAAGAAATTTTTTCACAAAGAACATTGAACTACAACAGTACACATCATTTGTCACAAAAAAAGAGTTTAATAATCGGATATATAGACAAAGCACTTAAACTTACTTCACCTACACACAGACATGAAACATTACAAGATGTCCATAAATTACTCATGAAAAACGATTACCCAATAAAACTTATACAGAAAATCACTAAAAATAGAATTCATAAACTTTACAACACATTAGAAACTTCAAAAAAAGAAAATATTAACAAAAAATATATTCCTCTCCCATATATTCCTGATTTAAGTAATAAAATTTCACAAATTTTAAATCCACACGATATTAAAGTAGCCCACACCGCACAAAATCAAATAAAACAAATATATTCCAAATTAAAAAGTAAAACACCTCTTCTGCAAAAATCTCATGTTGTTTATAGTATACCCTGTAATAATTGTAATAAATCATATATATATAGGACAAACTTTTCAAAATTTAGAAGAAAGACTAAAAGCACACAAATATACCAGAACACAAACAACACCACTAATAAAACATAAAAACAATGAGAATCATACTTTCAACTTTAATAGCACGAAAATTTTAGAAATAGAAAAAGATCAAAAACGCAGAGAAATTTTAGAAATGTTACATATTCAAAAAAATTTAAATAAAGTCGTAAATGATAGAACAGATATCAAACATTTGAGTTCAATATACGCAGATTTAATTCTTTAATTTTTCGAAGAAACAACATAAATCAAAACAAACAAACTCTAACCATAACAACTCATCTAAACAAAATCTAAACATCTAGAATTTTCAATTTTTCTAAAAAGAAAGTATAGTTTAGAACATGTGATCTCCAAAATTACAAGCAGGGCCGGATTTAAGCATGGGCCACATGGGCCCGGGCCCAGGGCGGCAAATTTTTAGGGGCGGCAAATTTTGAATGCCAGTTAAATTTTGCTAAAAAAACCAAGAGGGTTTCATGCAGAATTTTTGTTTTCACTCAGATTTATACACTAATTAATCAACAGATATTGAAGCTCCTTTTTTTTCTTGTTGAATGTCATCATTTGAAAGGTCTGTGTAAAGAAAAGGCATCCAGTTCAGAAGAAATGTCGCTGTCACAGATATATTTTGTCCAAAGATCTCCAGAACTTATAACCAAATGTAAGGGTAGCTCTTAGGATGTTTTTGTGTACACCAGCCAGCAACTGTGCAGCAGACGTTCATTTTCTACTCTTTTACGAGTAAAGAATTATTTAAGATGAAATGTTGGCCAGAAAAGGTTTGTTAACTCAGCTATTTTAAACATAGAAAAAGACTTGAAAAAAATACTCAACGTGTAAGCTTGACTTTAATGATGTCGTTGATACATGCGCTAATATTAAAGCTAGGCGTAAAAAAATCTGAAAAGTTGACTTTAAACCTTTCGAAAAGTTTCACTATGAATTGAATGTTTTAGCTCTCAATAAACAGTTTGATCATTGAATCGTTTTCGATTTCTAGATTTCCTGATGTTACAATCCACATAGAAAAAAAAAATTGATTTTTTGTTAGTTTATGTGGTTTCAAAATAATTGATAGAATATTAATTGCTGAATTGTTGGTAAAAAATAATGAGACAAAAAACAATATGAAGGACTACTGGGTTTTTTTTCAAATCTCGTCGGCAACAAGTGACGAAACATGTAACTTTTCCTTTAATCCATATTTTTCCGTTAATTATGATAACAATAATAATTGCACTATATTTAGTTTAACACTTGAACGATATCTTGAGGTGTAAAAGGAATCATAGATTATCTGCAAATATTCCACATAACAAAGTACTAATTAGCATTATTCCTAGATCATAGTTAGTGAGATTATATAAAGCTATGACATTATTAAGATGTTATTCGAATTTATTCTTAAGAAAATTATGTTCAAATATTATTATTTTAGGTGTGGCAAATTGTCGTGTTAGGGAGCCGGGGGCGGAGAAATACTTTGGGACCATGGGCGGCAAATTCGTAAATCCGGCTCTGATTACAAGTAATGTCTTTTTAAAGACAACAATCAAATATTTTAAACCTATTTTGTACATTACGTGGGTGAAGGTTTCTGTTGTTTCCTTTCCCATCTAATATCAACGGACCTGTCTGTTGATATTGGACTAAATAGCACGTAATTAATAGCTGAAGACGGTCACAGCCGCAATGAGAAATTTTTGAAAACAAGATAAATAGTACCCTATTCTTCGACTTTTCAAAATCAAAATAATTTGAACCTATTTCGAACATTACGTGGGTAAAGGTTTCTGTGGTTTCCCTTACCATCTAATAATAACAGATTTGAATGTTAATATTGGACTGAATAGCACGTAATAAATAACAAATTTTAGTGAGACATAGTAGTCTTTTTCTATTCAAATTTTTTCAAATCAATAAATGTCAAAGAAATTTCAATTTTTTCAAAAGTTTTGATAAAGCCACGAATGTCGTGGCGAAACGTCAACTTTTTAATAAAATCGAGTTTTTTGAGATTCAACAAGCCTGTTATTGCTAATAATTATCAAAAGATTAGAAATAGTTCACAGGCAACAACAATTCGAATGAATAATCATATATATATATATATATATATATATATATATATATATATATATATATATATATATATATATATATATATATATATATATATATATATATATATATATATATATATATATATATATATATATATATATATATATATATATATATATATATATATATATATATATAGACAAGAAAATCTGGTCTAGGAGGTCTAAAATGGATAGAAAAACTACTCCCGAACCTGACTGATTTCCTTCGATATACTGCAATAGTATGTATTTTATGGGATAAAATACGACTAAAAAATCCAGTAAGGTGATCGTGGTGGCCACCTCACTGGACGGATTATTTTGACGTACCTACGAGTTAATATTTCATGTTTTTGATTTTCAATTCAATCTTCTGTACGGCTTGTAATTAGCTCAAATCTGATCTGTATTTGTAGAAATCAGTTGAATGATAAATTACCAATTTCAAATTCAAACAACCGAAATGTGTGTGTTATGAAATCGTCATCGTCTTTTTATTATAGGAACTTTCACTCTATCAAGATGGAAGGTAGTGAGGATTTCAATAGCAAACCCGAATGTACTACTACCAAGGGTAAAAGTGAGATGCTCTCCTCTATACTGATGGCACCGAGCCCACCAAAAAGTGAACTTCCGAAGAATTCGAATATATATTCGAAACATATGGAATCGTCCTATTATAAATGTAATCTATGCGATTATAGATCGTCACAGAAAGTAAGCCTTCAAAACCACTTAAAGGCTAGCCATGTAAAACTCATAAATTTTAAATGTGACTCCTGCGATTACAGCTCGTCACGTAAAAGCATCCTTCAAAGACACATTAATGCAATCCATTTGAAACTCAAAAATCACAAGTGCAACTTATGCAATCACAGCTCGTCACAGAAAGTGCGTCTTCAACAGCATATAAATTCTGTACATTTGAAAATAAGAAATCATAAATGTAACTTATGCGATTACAGATCGTCTAAGAAAGACGCCCTTCAAGAACATATAAATTCGGTCCATTTGAAACTCAAAAATCATAAATGTGACTTTTGCGATTACAGCTCGTCACGTAACGGCGTCCTTCAAAGACACATAAAAGCGATCCATTTGAACCTCAAAAATCATAAGTGTAACCTATGCGATTACAGCTCGTCGCGGAAAGGGCACCTTCGAAATCACATAAAGGCGACCCATTTTAAAATCAAAAATCATAATTTATGAGGTTAACATAAAGATATCATTGAGGAATACATAAATTCAGTCCATTGAAACTTCAAGATCATAAATGTAACTTATGCGATTTCAGCTGGATATAGAAAAGTGCATACATTTGAGATTCAAAAACCGTAAATAGAACTTATGCGGTTACAGCTCGTCATAGTAATGTGCCTTTAAAAACACTTGAAGGTGAGTGATCCATTTCAAACTCAAATAACTTAAGTGTCACTTATGGAATTACAACCCATTTGTAACTTACGTGATTTCGTCACTTGAGTAGAATATTCAAAATCATGTGAAATAGGCTCGTTTGAAACGAGAAATTGAATCTCGATGTAGGAAGCATTTTATATATTTGATTTGTTTTGATTATTACAGCTCTAAATTAGAGCTGTAATGGATGTACTAGGAATTGAAATTGATGATTCTATGTTGAAGCAACTACTATGATGATAAATAAATGAGATATTGTTGATATACACCCAGGTAGAACCAGGGTTTACAGTCATTGTTCCTCAGTGAAAGGTGAATTCTGTTTGTTCCATCTACTCTAATTGACAAATTTCACTTATTCTTCTCTTTGTTGCACTGAACATTTGAGCAACAAAAACTTATTGGCTGATTGTGAAATTAAGCATTTATGTATGAAATTGAGCCCCGATTCTTTCTGTTATATACCTGATCCATCTGTTATTCATGTGAAAATTTCAAAATAGTTCTTTTTCTTTATATAGAAGTTCACTAAAATATCTAAATAAAACTTACCGAATAAATTTTTTTAGTAAATATAAAATAAAATATGCTGGGTGTTTTATTGAAATGAAGATATATATTTGTTTCTTAATTAAAAAACTAACTACACCACTGGATTCTACGGATTTTTTTTCATAAGAATATGTTTTAATTTCTTCGATAAGTTTAAATATTCGGGAGTTAGCCTCAAAAGTGATACTTTTCATTTTCTCCTTGTACCATAACCCAGAAAGGCTATGAAAATTTTGATGCCGCCATCTTTGATTTACCGAAAAAGTAACATACTGTTGCGAAATCCTCAACTTGCTATGCTGAAAATGGTTACATATATATATATATATATATATATATATATATATATATATATATATATATATATATATATATATATATATATATATATATAATATATATATATATATATATATATATATATATATATATATATATATATATATATATATATATATATATATATATATATATATATATATATATATATGAAAAACTTGGTTCACGGAATGAACCGCGTAAAAGATTTGAAAAATCTCGACGTTTCGGCTCCTTTTGCGAAGCCATCTTCAGGAGAATTAGAAGGGAAATAATTCAGACTCGTGGCCTCAATCTGCCTACTCCACGAATCGAATTTAGGAGGAATCGGAAACAATACGATTGCGTGGTCTCAACCTGCCTACTCCACTAACCGTATTGCTTCCTGTCAACTCTGAAGTCTCAATCTGCCTACTCTTCAGAGTCAACTGACGGGCCGATCGTCGCGTGGCCGTATTTATAGGGGGGGGGGGGGGGGGGGTACTCACGCTCATCAGTGCGGGATGCACTCTGATTGGGCGTTACATGGCGACCACTGAGAAGTGGTTTCCATGCTGATGGGAGTCTGTGACTGTCATCTCTGGTGTTCAAACAATTTGGACGTTTTTCTATTTCTACAGCTTCACGGATAATTCGGGATTTGAAAGATCGGACGGGAGCAATAGTTCTTGTATTGGGGAAATCGATAATGTGGTGTGATGTTGGGGTGTGATGTTGGGAAAGGGCGTTGGCGATATCTGAGTGTCTTACCGAAAGTGAATGTTCCTTGGCACGGACCTGAATTCGTCGGTTCGTTTGTCCTATATAGGAACGAGGACAATTGGAACAGGGAATCTCATAAACACCGTGATTTTCGTTAGGAATTTTATCCTTGACGGATCTGACCAGATGGGAGAGTTTTTGTTGAGTAGTGAATATTGTTTTGATGTTTGTGTTTTTGAGAGATCTTGCGATCTTATCTGTTACTCCTTTGATGTAAGGAAGAAATAATTTAGGTGTAGATTCTTGTTCAGTGGGATTGGAAGGTGGTAGAGGTGGGGTGATATTTGTGTATTTGCGTATGCTCTTGTCGATTTGATATGTGTTGTAACCGTTCCGTAATAATATATGTTTTAGAGTTTTGAGTTCTGATTCACGGTGTTCGTCGTCAGATAGTCGAATGGAACGGTAGATTAGGGTATTAACTACAGAGTTAAGTTGAGAAGGATGGTGGTGAGACTGGGCATTCAGATAACGGTTTGTATGAGTGGGTTTACGATAAACTGAATAGGAGAAGCCTTGGGATGGAAGTTTTTTGATCATGACATCGAGGAATGGCAGAGACCCATCGTTTTCCACTTCCATTGTGAATTGGATACTTGGATGTATGCCATTCAAATGATTCAAGAAGTGGAGCAACGAGTCTTCGCCATGGGGCCAGATCGCAAAGACATCGTCTACATAACGTAGCCAGCATGATGGTTTAAGGTCGAATGACGAGAGAGCTTGGGTTTCGAAATGTTCCATGAAAATGTTGGCTATGATGGGGGAGAGAGGGGATCCCATTGGGGCTCCCTTGATTTGTCTGAAGAAATTGCCTTGAAAGATGAATGTCTCCTTATTTACAAATATCCCCATTGAAGAAACACTTTCCATCCTAGACACGAAACATCAAATATCCCCAGACAACCTATCCCTGATCAAACACTGCATGGCCAACACTTATTTCATCTTTCAAGGCAATTTCTTCACACAAATCAAGGGAGCCCCAATGGGATCCCCTCTCTCCCCCATCATAGCCAACATTTTCATGGAACATTTCGAAACCCAAGCTCTCTCGTCATTCGACCTTAAACCATCATGCTGGCTACGTTATGTAGACGATGTCTTTGCGATCTGGCCCCATGGCGAAGACTCGTTGCTCCACTTCTTGAATCATTTGAATGGCATACATCCAAGTATCCAATTCACAATGGAAGTGGAAAAACGATGGGGTCTCTGCCATTCCTCGATGTCATGATCAAAAAAACTTCCATCCCAAGGCTTCTCCTATTCAGTTTATCGTAAACCCACTCATACAAACCGTTTATCTGAATGCCCAGTCTCACCACCATCCTTCTCAACTTAACTCTGTAGTTAATACCCCTAAATCTACCGTTCCATTCGACTATCTGACGACGAACACCGTGAATCAGAACTCAAAACTCTAAAACATATATATTATTACGGAACGGTTACAACACATATCAAATCGACAAGAGCATACGCAAATACACAAATATCACCCCACCTCTACCACCTTCCAATCCCACTGAACAAGAATCTACACCTAAATTATTTCTTCCTTACATCAAAGGAGTAACAGATAAGATCGCAAGATCTCTCAAAAACACAAACATCAAAACAATATTCACTACTCAACAAAAACTCTCCCATCTGGTCAGATCCGTCAAGGATAAAATTCCTAACGAAAATCACGGTGTTTATGAGATTCCCTGTTCCAATTGTCCTCGTTCCTATATAGGACAAACGAACCGACGAATTCAGGTCCGTGCCAAGGAACATTCACTTTCGGTAAGACACTCAGATATCGCCAACGCCCTTTCCCAACATCACACCCCAACATCACACCACATTATCGATTTCCCCAATACAAGAACTATTGCTCCCGTCCGATCTTTCAAATCCCGAATTATCCGTGAAGCTGTAGAAATAGAAAAACGTCCAAATTGTTTGAACACCAGAGATGACAGTCACAGACTCCCATCAGCATGGAAACCACTTCTCAGTGGTCGCCATGTAACGCCCAATCAGAGTGCATCCCGCACTGATGAGCGTGAGTACCCACCCCCCTCCCCTATAAATACGGCCACGCGACGATCGGCCCGTCAGTTGACTCTGAAGAGTAGGCAGATTGAGACTTCAGAGTTGACAGGAAGCAATACGGTTAGTGGAGTAGGCAGGTTGAGACCACGCAATCGTATTGTTTCCGATTCCTCCTAAATTCGAATTCGTGGAGTAGGCAGATTGAGGGCCACGAGTCTGAATTATTTCCCTTCTAATTCTCCTGAGATGGCTTCGCAAAAAGGAGCCGAAACGTCGAGATTTTTCAAATCTTTTACGCGTGTTCATTCCGTGAACCAAGTTTTTCAAAATACTTTCGACCGGCGGAAATCTTTCTGAACATATATATATATATATATATATATATATATATATATATATATATATATATATATATATATATATATATATATATATATATATATATACATACCGGGTGCCTGTTTTTCGAGCTCGTTCTTGGGTATCTCAGTTGTTATATATAGTTAAGAGATACGAGGTCGGTTGAATTTGGTCAACGTTGCGTGTTTTCAGCAAAACAATTATCTGATAAAAAATTTGAAGTGTAATTTTTAGTTTTTGAATGATTGAAAAACGCAAATTTGTAATTTTCGTTTTTATTTTTTCAAACGAAAACTCAATGATCTAGACGTTTTTAACTAGGACTTTCTGAATGCACTTTTTATTGGGAATTTGAATCTGTAAACGTATTTTCCATAGCTTTCTTGATGCCATATTGAATTTCTGTCTTTTTGAAAGTATTGTTTTTCCTTATTACAAGGACGTATCACACACTATGATCAAATCTTACATCCTGAAAAATTAGGAAAAACCCGTTTTTGCGAAGAGTGCTCCGAAAAGAACGCCAACAATTTAATTCAACAAACTATATTTTGATAAAAACGTGAATATTTGAGCAGAACTTTTGAAATCTTCCAAGTTTATCTAACCGGCTGAATACCATCTGGTTCCAACAAGAGTGTTTGTCAGAAATGTTTTCCGGTAGGAAAGTGATTTCAAACAACGGAGATATACGTTGTCCAGCGCAATCATCTGATGTTTCTCTGCTGGATTATTGGAAGTTCCTTACGGCAGGCTTGGAGGAGATAGGGATTTCGCTGCGGGGCCAAACTGAAAAATATGCGAGACCAAAAGTGTGACGGAAGTAGACTGATGAAAGTCAAGCTTTTAGTTACACAAGCGAGTATTGGATACCTTTCTCTTTTTCCCTCTTTCTTTCCGTTCTCTCATCCCTTCTCTTTCTGATCCCACTCCGTCACGTCAATCGCCAATGCATTATATGTACAAGCAACTCGAAAACTTCAGATGTGAAACACCGAAATAATTTTGTATAAGTTATATGCATAAAAGAACAGATTACGATAGGAATCAGATATGGCATAATGAAAAGATAAAGCTTTACAAATTTAAAGCTTTACAAATTTGTTCCATAAAATAATGACTACGGATTGTAGGTTTATATTCAATTATATATCGTGGCGATACGTTTTCCTCTCGTTATATACACTCTTGCATCAATTCTTTACATTGCGTTGACGACCGAAAGGTCTAAGTACTGAACCCTGGTATGCCGTATTTCTGGGTTCGAATCCCAGAGGTTACTCCTGGCTTTTTAAATTTTTTTATTCACAATCTCGTAAGAGCTCTTAGCCCCACATTTCAATATTAATTATTTCAACTTGGATTAGTATAAGCTATCACTTCTGCTATGTTTCGTTTTCACAAATTGTGGTCCTTCTATATTATCCGAAGGAACTTCGTTCCTACCTGGTGTCCCATGACTCCGTTTCTTTTTTTATTATTTATAGGGAACTATGAGAGATTTGGTTTTTAAAACCGTACCCATCGATATTGATGAGCTGAGAAGACCCATATTCACCACTAGTAGGATTAAGATGAGAAGACGGGACATATCGCGCTATTCAGAAACTGATGAAACAAGTAGCTTTGTGTTCAGAAGCGGAAGGAGGGGTATTTGAGCATCTTTTATAACTTTCCAAAGAATAATATTTTGCTTTCTCAAGAATAAATTACTAGCTCATTATGTAGGTCCTAATTCAAATCTTTAGTTTTTAATTAGGTGAGCTTGACCGAAAAAGTGAACGTTCCAGATCCAAATTCAATTGAAGTGTCAAAATTCAGTTTCTTAAATGAAATTGTTGGCGTTCTTTTGAAAGCACTCTTCTCAAAAACGATTTTTTTCCTATTTTTTGATCAGGTTGTTGGATTTCATCATATCGTGTGATACGTCGTTGTTATCAGAAAAAAAATACTTTTCAAAAATCCAATATGATATAAGAAAAATCAAATTTGATTGTTGTAACTGTGGCATCATGAACACATTGGAAAATGCGATGACAAATTCAGATTTTTTGTAAAACGTGCCTTAAGAACGTCCTAGTTAAAATCGTCTAGCTCTTTTGGTTTTCGCTTGAAAAAATAGAAGAAAATTACAAATTTCCTTTATATTTTCATAATTCTGAAACTAAAAATGACACATGAAATTGCTCAGCATGAAAATACGTAACTTTGCCCTATTTAACCGACCTCGTATCTCTTATAATAATAGTAATAATGGTGGATCTCGAAAAACGGGCACCCGATATATATATATATATATATATATATATATATATATATATATATATATATATATATATATATATATATATATATATATATATATATATATACATATATACATATATATATATATATATATATATATATATATATATATATATATATGAAAAAACTTGGTTCACGGAATGAACGCGTAAAAGATTTGAAAAATCTCGACGTTTCGGCTCCTTTTGCGAAGCCATCTTCAGGAGAATTAGAAAAGGGAATAATTCAGAATCGTGGCCTCAATCTGCTACTCCACGAATCGAATTAGGAGGAATCGGAAACAATACGATTGCGTGGTCTCAACCTGCCTACTCCACCAACCGTACTGCTTCCTGTCAACTCTGAAGTCTCTATCTGCCTACTCTTCAGAGTCAACTGACGGGCCGATCGTCGCGTGGCCGTATTTATAGGGGAGGGGGGCGGGTACTCACGCTCATCAGTGCGGGATGCACTCTGATTGGGTGTGACATGGCGACCACTGAGAAGTGGTTTCCATGCTGATGGGAGTCTGTGACTGTCATCTCTGGTGTTCAAACAATTTGGACGTTTTTCTATTTCTACAGCTTCACGGAAAATTCGGGATTTGAAAGATCGGACGGGAGCAATAGTTCTTGTATTGGGAAATCGATAATGTGGCCTGTTTGGGTGTGATGTTGGGTAAGTGCGTTGGTGAGTGTGGAGTGTCTTACTGAGAGTGTATGTTCTGTGGCACGGACCTGAATTCGTCGGTTCGTTTGTCCTATATAAAGAACGAGGACAATTGGAACAGGGAATCTCATAAACACCGTGATTTTCGTTAGGAATTTTATCCTTGACGGATCTGACCAGATGGGAGAGTTTTTGTTGAGTAGTGAATATTGTTTTGATGTTTGTGTTTTTGAGAGATCTTGCGATCTTATCTGTTACTCCTTTGATGTAAGGAAGAAATAATTTAGGTGTAGATTCTTGTTCAGTGGGATTGGAAGGTGGTAGAGGTGGGGTGATGTTTGTGTGTTTGCGTATGCTCTTGTTGATTTGATATGTGTTGTAACCGTTCTGTAATAATATATGTTTTAGAGTATTGAGTTCTGATTCACGGTGTTCGTTGTCAGATAGTCGAATGGAACGGTAGATTAGGGTATTAACTACAGAGTTAAGTTGAGAAGGATGGTGGTGAGACTGGGCGTTCAGATAACGGTTTGTATGGGTGGGTTTACGATAAACTGAATAGGAGAAGCCTTGGGATGGAAGTTTTTTGACCATGACATCGAGGAATGGCAGGGACCCATCGTTTTCCACTTCCATTGTGAATTGGATATTTGGATGTATGCCATTCAAATGATTCAAGAAGTGGAGCAACGAATCTCTGCCATGGGGCTAGATCGCAAAGACATCGTCTACATAACATAGCCAGCATGATGGTTTAAGGTCGAATGACGAAAGAGCTTTGGATTCGAAATGTTCCATGAAGATGTTGGCTATGACGGGGGAGAGAGGGGATCCCATTGGGGCTCCCTTGATTTGTCTTAAGAAATTGCCTTGAAAGATGAAGTACGTGTTGGCCATGCAGTGTTTTATCAGGAATAGGTTGTCCGGGGATATTTGATGTTTCGTGTCTATGATGGAAAGTGTTTCTGCAATGGGATATTTGTAAATAAGGAGACAATATCAAAACTAACAAGGAGATCAGTGGGGTAATATCAATATTTTTGAGGAGTACGACTGGGTTTGTTTGGCAACGGGTTGAAGGGTTTAGGCGAGATATTTCCCAAGAGGATGTGTGGGACAATTGTAAGCGCTGACAATGGGTCGAAGCGGAATATAAGGCTTGTGAACTTTGGGTAGACTATAAATTCGAGGGGTTCTTGAAGATTTTTTTCTTGTGATTAGAGGCTTGTTTATTTCAGGTGAGAGATTCGATTCGTTGATATGAGATTTTGTGGTTTTCTCCAGATATGTTGTCGGGTCATGAGGGATACGCTTATAGTCGGGGGTGTCTAGAGGATTGGGCATTTTATCGAGGTAGGAAGAAGTGTTGAGAATGACAGTGGCATTGCCTTTATTGGCTGCGAGGACAACTAGATTTTGGTCACTGTGAAGTTCTTTGAGAAATTTCCTCTCAGAAAAGTGAGGTTGAGACGGGGTGCCCGACTCGTACGAAGAATTCTGACGATGTCGTGCCTGGCAGTTTCTGCTTGATCTGTTGAAAGATGGGAAATTGCTTCTTCTGTTTGGGAGATGATAGTTTCTATGGGGATGGATTAAGGTGTGATGGAATAGTTGAAACCTTTCGAGAGTGCTTTTGTCGCGACGATCTCGGAAATTGGGGTGTCAGAATAATTGTGAACAATGGAGAAGGTATGAGATGAAGATGATTTTTTGTGGTTTTTGGGAATTGATGAGTTTGTCTAGTTTATTTTTCTTGGTAAGGGTCTTTTGGTAGGAAAGATGTTGTGTTTTGGAGTTGAATAGGCGATCAAAAGTAACCCATAGGATTGGATGGATGTGGAAAGAGTGAAGGTGATGAAAAGTTTTGAGAAGTAGTTCGTTAGTGTGATTAAGGTTGCGTCTGGTAGTGTGAATGGAATCTCTAAGGAAGGGCAAAACTTGTTCTATTGAGAATTCGGGTTATGGAGGGGGGATTTTGTATGATGCTTGAGCTGTAGAAAATTTGGGAATGACACGATGTTCACGACCTTATTTATGAAAAGTGAGGTCACAGAGGAGACGATGTTTTTCGGATAAAAGGGAAGAATAGGATTGGTGATTGAAAGAAATTCCTCTCCGTAGAGGCGTATAAAATGTTCAGAAAGATTTCCGCGGTCGGAAGTATTTGAAAAACTTGGTTCACGGAATGAACCGCGTAAAAGATTTGAAAAATCTCGACGTTTCGGCTCCTTTTGCGAAGCCATCTTCAGGAGAATTAGAAAGGGAATAATTCAGAATCGTGGCCTCAATCTGCCTACTCCACGAATCGAATTAGGAGGAATCGGAAACAATACGATTGCGTGGTCTCAACCTGCCTACTCCACCAACCGTACTGCTTCCTGTCAACTCTGAAGTCTCTATCTGCCTACTCTTCAGAGTCAACTGACGGGCCGATCGTCGCGTGGCCGTATTTATAGGGGAGGGGGGCGACTACTCACGCTCATCAGTGCGGGATGCACTCTGATTGGGTGTGACATGGCGACCACTGAGAAGTGGTTTCCATGCTGATGGGAGTCTGTGACTGTCATCTCTGGTGTTCAAACAATTTGGACGTTTTTCTATTTCTACAGCTTCACGGAAAATTCGGGATTTGAAAGATCGGACGGGAGCAATAGTTCTTGTATTGGGGAAATCGATAATGTGGCCTGTTTGGGTGTGATGTTGGGAAAGTGCGTTGGTGATATCTGAGTGTCTTACTGAAAGTGAATGATCATTGGCACGGACCTGAATTCGTCGGTTTGTTTGTCCTATATAAGAACGAGGACAATTGGAACAGGGAATCTCATAAACACCGTGATTTTCGTTAGGAATTTTATCCTTGACGGATCTGACCAGATGGGAGAGTTTTTGTTGAGTAGTGAATATTGTTTTGATGTTTGTGTTTTTGAGAGATCTTGCGATCTTATCTGTTACTCCTTTGATGTAAGGAAGAAATAATTTAGGTGTAGATTCTTGTTCAGTGGGATTGGAAGGTGGTAGAGGTGGGGTGATGTTTGTGTGTTTGCGTATGCTCTTGTTGATTTGATATGTGTTGTAACCGTTCTGTAATAATATATGTTTTAGAGTATTGAGTTCTGATTCACGGTGTTCGTTGTCAGATAGTCGAATGGAACGGTAGATTAGGGTATTAACTACAGAGTTAAGTTGAGAAGGATGGTGGTGAGACTGGCGTTCAGATAACGGTTTGTATGGGGTGGGTTCACGATAAACTGAATAGGAGAAGCCTTGCGGATGGAAGTTTTTTTGACCATGACATCGAGGAATGGCAGGGACCCATCGTTTTCCACTTCCATTGTGAATTGGATACTTGGATGTATGCCATTCAAATGATTCAAGAAGTGGAGCAACGAATCTCTGCCATGGGGCCAGATCGCAAAGACATCGTCCTACATAACGTAGCCAGCATGATGGTTTAAGGTCGAATGACGAAAGAGCTTGGGTTTCGAAATGTTCCATGAAAATGTTGGCTATGACGGGGGAGAGAGGGGATCCCATTGGGGCTCCCTTAATTTGTCTGAAGAAATTGCCTTGAAAGATGAAGTAAGTGTTGGCCATGCAGTGTTTGATCAGGGATAGGTTGTCTGGGGATATTTGATGTTTGGTGTCTAGGATGGAAAGTGTTTCTTCAATGGGGATATTTGTAAATAAGGAGACAATATCAAAACTAACAAGGAGATCAGTTGGGGCAATATCAATACTTTTGAGGAGTTCTATGAAGTGAAAAGAGTTTTTGACGTATGACTGGGTTTGTTCGGCAAGGGGTTGAAGGGTTTTGGCGAGATATTTCGCAAGAGGATGTGTTGGACAATTGTAAGCGCTGACAATGGGTCGAAGTGGAATATTAGGCTTGTGAACTTTGGGTAGACCATAAAATTTTCATGGAACATTTCGAAACCCAAGCTCTTTCGTCATTCGACCTTAAACCATCATGCTGGCTACGTTATGTAGACGATGTCTTTGCGATCTGGCCCCATGGCAGAGATTCGTTGCTCCACTTCTTGAATCATTTGAATGGCATACATCCAAGTATCCAATTCACAATGGAAGTTGAAAACGATGGGTCCCTGCCATTCCTCGATGTCATGGTCAAAAAACTTTCATCCCAAGGCTTCTCCTATTCAGTTTATCGTAAACCCACCCATACAAACCGTTATCTGAACGCCCAGTCTCACCACCATCCTTCTCAACTTAACTCTGTAGTTAATACCCTAATCTACCGTTCCATTCGACTATCTGACAACGAACACCGTGAATCAGAACTCAATACTCTAAAACATATATTATTACAGAACGGTTACAACACATATCAAATCAACAAGAGCATACGCAAACACACAAACATCACCCCACCTCTACCACCTTCCAATCCCACTGAACAAGAATCTACACCTAATTATTTCTTCCTTACATCAAAGGAGTAAGGAGTAACAGATAAAGATCGCAAGATCTCTCAAAAACACAAACATCAAAACAATATTCACTACTCAACAAAAACTCTCCCATCTGGTCAGATCCGTCAAGGATAAAATTTCCTAACGAAAAATCACGGTGTTTTTATGAGATTCCCTGTTCCAATTGTCCTCGTTCTTATATAGGACAAACGAACCGACGAATTCAGGTCCGTGCCAAAAGAACATTCTCTTTCAGTAAGACACTCAGATATCACCAACGCACTTTCCCAACATCACACCCAAACAGGCCACATTATCGATTTCCCCAATACAAGAACTATTGCTCCCGTCCGATCTTTCAAATCCCGAATTTTCCGTGAAGCTGTAGAAATAGAAAAACGTCCAAATTGTTTGAACACCAGAGATGACAGTCACAGACTCCCATCAGCATGGAAACCACTTCTCAGTGGTCGCCATGTCACACCCAATCAGAGTGCATCCCGCACTGATGAGCGTGAGTACCCGCCCCCCTCCCTATAAATACGGCCACGCGACGATTCGGCCCGTCAGTTGACTCTGAAGAGTAGGCAGATAGAGACTTCAGAGTTGACAGGAAGCAGTACGGTTGGTGGGAGTAGGACGGTTGAGACCACGCAATCGTATTGTTTCCGATTCCTCCTAATTCGATTCGTGGAGTAGGCAGATTGAGGCCACGATTCTGAATTATTCCCTTTCTAATTCTCCTGAAGATGGCTTCGCAAAAGGAGCCGAAACGTCGAGATTTTTCAAATCTTTTACGCGGTTCATTCCGTGAACCAAGTTTTTCAAATACTTCCGACCGCGGAAATCTTTCTGAACATTTTATACGCCTCTACGGAGAGGAATTTCTTTCAATCACCAAATCCTATTCTTCCCTTTTATCCCGAAAACATCGTCTCCTCTGTGACCTCACTTTTCTGAAATCATGTCGTGACCATCGTGTCCATTCCCAAATTTCTACAGCTCAAGCATCATACAAAATCCCCCTCCATAACCCGAATTCTCAATAGAACAAGTTTTGCCCTCCTTAGAGATTCATTCACACTACCTGACGCCACCTTAAACACCCTAACGAACTACTTCTCTAAACTTTTCATCACCTTCACTCTTACCACATCCATCCATTCCTATGGGATACTTTTGATCGCCTATCCAACTCCAAGGCACAACAACTATCCGACCAAAAGAACCTAACCCAGAAAAATAAACTAGACAAACTCATCAATTCCCAAAAACCACAAAAATCAATTTTTCATCTCATACCTTCTCCATTGTTCACAATTTATTCTGACACCCCCAATTTCCGACGATCGCGACAAAAGCACTCTCGAAAGGTTTCAACTATTCCATCACACCTAAATCCATCCCCATAGAAACTATTATCTCCCAAACAGAAGAAGCAATTTCCCATTTTCCAACAGATCAAGCGGAAACTGCCAGGCATGACATCGCCAAAATTCTTCGTACAAGTCGGCCACCCCGTCCCAACCTCACTTTTTCTGAGAGGCAATCTCTCAAAGAACTTTACAATGACCAAATCTAGTCGTCCTCCCAGCCGATAAAGGCAATGCTACTGTCATTCTTAACACTTCTTCTTACCTCGATAAATGTCCAATCTTCTAGACACTCCCGACTATAAGCGTATCACTCATGACCCGACAACATACCGGGAGAAAACCACAAAAATCTCGTATCAACCAATCGAATCTCCCACCTGAAATAAAAAAGTCACTAATCCCAAGAGAAAAATTCTTCAAGAACCCCTCGAATTTATGGTCTACCCAAAGTTCACAAGCCTAATATTCCACTTCGACCCATTGTCAGCGCTTACAATTGTCCAACACATCCTCTTGCGAAATATCTCGCCAAAACCCTTCAACCCCCTTGCCGAACAAACCCAGTCATACGTCAAAAACTCTTTTCACTTCATAGAACTCTCAAAAGTATTGATATTGCCCCAACTGATCTCCTTGTTAGTTTGATATTGTCTCCTTATTTACAAATATCCCCAGTGAAGAAACACTTTCCATCCTAGACACCAAACATCAAATATCCCCAGACAACCTATCCCTGATCAAACACTGCATGGCCAACACTTACTTCATCTTTCAAGGCAATTTCTTCAGACAAATTAAGGAAGCCCCAATGGGATCCCTCTCTCCCCCGTCATAGCCAACATTTTCATGGAACATTTCGAAACCCAAGCTCTTTCGTCCATTCGACCTTAAACCATCATGCTGGCTACGTATGTAGACGATGTCTTTGGCGATCTGGCCCATGGCAGAGATTCGTTTGCTCCACTTCTTGAATCATTTGAATGGCAATACATCCAAGTATCCAATTCACAATGGAAGTGGAAAACGATGGGTCCCTGCATTCCTCGATGTCATGGTCAAAAAAAACTTCCATCCCAAGGCTTCTCCTATTCAGTTTATCGTAAACCCACCCATACAAACCAGTTATCTGAACGCCCCAGTCTCACCACCATCCTTCTCAACTTAAACTCTGTAGTTAATACCCTAATCTACCGTTCCATTCGACTATCTGAAAACGAACACCGTGAATCAGAACTCAATACTCTAAACATATATTATTACAGAACGGTTACACAACACATATCAAATCAACAAGAGCATACGCAAACACACAAACATTCACCCCACCTCTACCACCTTCCAATCCCACTGAACAAGAATCTACACCTAAATTATTTCTTCCTTACATCAAAGGAAGTAACAGATAAGATCGCAAGATCTCTCAAAAACACAAACATCAAAACAATATTCACTACTCAACAAAACTCTCCCATCTGGTCAGATCCGTCAAGATAAAATTCCTAACGAAACAATCACGGTGTTTATGGAGATTCCCTGTTCCAATTGTCCTCGTTCTTATATAGGACAAACGAACCGACGAATTCAGGTCCGTGCCAAAGGAACATTCACTTTCAGTAAGACACTCAGATATATCACCAACGCACTTTCCCAACATCACACCCAAACAGGCCACATTATCGATTTCCCCAATACAAGAACTATTGCTCCCGTCCGATCTTTCAAATCCCGAATTTTCCGTGAAGCTGTAGAAATAGAAAAACGTCCAAATTGTTTGAACACTCAGAGATGACAGTCACAGACTCCCATCAGCATGGAAACCACTTCTCAGTGGGTCGCCATGTCACACCCAATCAGAGTGCATCCCGCACTGATGAGCGTGAGTACCCGCCCCCTCCCCTATAAATACGGCACGCGACGATCGGCCGTCAGTTGACTCTGAAGAGTAGGCAGATTAGAGACTTCAGAGTTGACAGGAAGCAGTACGGTTGTGGAGTAGGCAGGTTTGAGACCACGCAATCGTATTGTTTCGATTCCTCCTAATTCGATTCGTGGAGTAGGCAGATTGAGGCCACGATTCTGAATTATTCCCTTTCTAATTCTCCTGAAGATGGCTTCGCAAAAGGAGCCGAAAACGTCGAGATTTTTCAAATCTTTTACGCGGTTTCATTCCGTGAAAAGTTTTTCAAATACTTTCCGACCGCGGAAATCTTTCTGAACATATATATATATATATATATATATATATATATATATATATATATATATATATATATATAAATATATAAATAATGATATATAAATATATATATATATATATATTTATAGAGATAAATATATATATATATAGATATATATATATATATATATATATATATATACATACATATATACATATATGGTAGCAGAATGTTTATTGCCATTCTATGACACTCGATACTATGACGAAATTTTTTCTGCAGGTACAAACATGCGACAACATTCAGTCGGCCCTATATCTTTTGCAGCCCTTAGTTTCGTTTTGTGACAATGTCACTCTGTCACCTGGCGTTCTGCGACCGGGTATATATATATATATATATATATATATATATATATATTATATAATATATATAAGATATATATTATATATATATATATATATATATATATCATATATATAATATATAATATATAATATATATATATATATATACCGCGGTCGCAGAACGCCAGGTGACAGAGTGACATTGTCACAAAACGATATATATATATATATATATATATATATATATATATATAATATATATATA
>JARQZK010000244.1:0-54231 GCA_030704885.1 Cynegetis impunctata | reverse complement strand
AAATAACTGTTCGAAGACGATTAGAGGAGGCGGGTTTACGGTCTAGACGACCCGCAACTGGCCCAGTGTTGACCAGAAATCATAGGATAGGACGTCTTCGATTTGCTCGGGAACATAGGGATTGGAGCTTCGAGGAATGGAGTAACATTCTATTTTACGACGAGTCATCTCCAGATGGTCGTCAGAGAATATATCGTAGATCAGGTGAGCGCTTCGAACAAAACCGTTTCTCTACAAGGATCAATTTTGGAGGCGGTTTTGTAATGGTATGGGGTGCCATAAATATGGAAGCTCGAACTGAGTTAGTAATGGTTGATGAAGGAACCATGACGGCTGATCGATATATTCGGGATATTTTAGCACCACACGTCATTTCTTTTGCACCTTTTATTGGAAACAACTTCATGCTGCTGCAAGATAATGCTCGTCCTCACATTGCTGGAGTTACTCAATACTTAAACGACGTAGAAGTACTCAAAATGGACTGGCCACCACGTAGCCCAGAACTCAATCCCATAGAGCATGTCTGGGACATGATCAGTAGAAAGATTCGAAGCAAAGTTCCGGCTCCAAGTAACCTAGAACAATTAAAAGAAGCACTAACTGAAGAATGGGATCAAATCGATCAAAATCAGATTCGACACCTCATTCAAGGAATGTCAAGGCGTATGTAGGCAGTTATTCGAGCTTAATGACCGCCTTTGATGTTTTTATTCCTTAATATTGTTTTGTTCTTTATATTATGCTGTATTTTTCTAAAAATTAATAAAAGGTTAACTCCGCAAAAAAGCTTCTTCAGAAGAGATAAAATTGCAAAATTCCTCTACAGGGTGTTACAAACCTAAGTAAAAAAACATACATCTTTATTTTCCTGTATATATCAATACGTATAATCTTTTTCGAAAATTGAAAAAAGTCATCAAAACTAATACATTTATCTACAATTTGAAAAATGAATCATTCAAATCGGAAAACCAGAAAAAAAATTTGATCTATATTTTGAATGGATCGAATTGAAAGTCGGTGAGTGTATATATATATATATATATATATATATATATATATATATATATATATATATATATATATATATATATATACAGGGTGGATCACCAGGAACGATCGATATCTCAGAAACTAAATTTAGAAAAAATTTCAAATTTTGGAAACTGGCTAGATGTCTTGGGGCCTACTCAGCTAAAAAGCAATTCCGGTTATACCGGAAATACACTCTAAGTCGCTTATTTTAAATAGGACAACCTACATATTATTAGATTTTTGAATTCTACTCAAGATTATAGGCAGATTTCATGTCTCATTCCTAAGTCTAACCGTTTTTGACATATTTAAATTTTTATGTCAAAAATGCCGATTGCAAGCACTAATATAATTTATCAATCGTTCCTATGAGGATGCCCTTATTACTTACTTCAGGGTGGATAGCTTGTTGAAAAAGACTTGATTTAATAGACTTTGTATAATATTTGGATAACGAATCATACAGGCTGTTCAATTAATAAGATCTAAAATGATATTGAGAAAACCCCTATTTTTATAATTTTGTAGTACTAAAGCATCCAAATTTAAGGTAATTTTGTAAAAGGTTATCTTTACCTAGAATTCTTAGTTTTCGGAATATTGCCAATTTTATATTTTTATATGGCGATTTTGCGTTTAATCAAGAACAAACATTTAGATCTAGGATAGTCACGATCGTGGCTATTTCAAATCATCGTAATGACACCACGGTTATATTATCCAAACGAAGATTATTTATTATATAATGGACAATGTGATTTCAAGAACATGTGATACATTCGTGACACGATATCTTCAAAAACAGAAACAATCACCAAATACTATGAGACGAATTATAGAAAACTTGAAGAACTTTGGATCTGCAAAAAAAAATGGACAAAAATGAACTAGTTATTAACAATGAAAATATTGATATCGTAAACTGGAAATAGATATGTTAAAAAAATTATTTAAATAAATGTTCGAACTGATGTCTTTGAACTTCTTGATATTTTGCGCATCTAAGCAGCAATTGTTCATGTGTGGCTCTTCTTATTGACAAGTGGTCCAGGTTTACAAATGCTGTACTCACGCGTCTCATGCAGTATTCCCCATGGTGATCACTGCGGTGTTATACACGTTATTTTTCACTGCGGCCAAAAATTTGGTCCATTGTTGGCTATCCATTAATCAAAAAATTAGTATTCCAGATAATTATTGACTAAATGGGCATTATGTGGTATGCCCCCATAATGTTGATAGAAAAGGTTTCGAAGATCAGCCAAGGGCAAGTTGTCTGAATATTCAACTTCAAAATTAATGTGTTTATATTTTTTAGGATATGGTGTCACTAGGGTTGCCAACTCTCGAAAGGTTTAATCAAGGAGGAATTAAGAAGTGGACTAGAGGGGGGGGGGGTTTTGTAAGAAATTGTCAATCAATTTCAAATTTATATTTAGTTTGCTTCCGAGCAGTATCTAATATTTATCGTTTTTCTCCAAAAAATCATAATCATTAAAGATCGAAGTTTTATTAGTAATAATAATAATGATAAATAATAAATGAATTTATTCCCAACAGGTTTACACCCAATTACAGAGAAAAATAATAATGATAATAGAAATATAAATACAAATAAATGCTTAATAGACTCTTATGCTAACATATAAGAAAAGTACTAAAATTCTATCAAAACCATAAGCAAATAATATACTATTCATAATCCCATGTAGACAACAGAAATAAATTTAAAAAAAAACATCCCTTCGCTGTTCTAAATGGCATGTCAAAATCACTTATAGCGCATCAAAATATATATCACATCAATTAAAACACCTATCATAAACATTACACATAAAATTGATAGGAGAACGCGACATAACATTTAATCTGCTGTGATCAACATAAAAAGTATTAGTCCGTCTCAGACCAGGCCTTAGAGCGACGGTTGCGTATAATTTTAGAAAAACCGGAGAAATTATTGTAACCCGGGAGGTCGGGAGGATAATCATTATTATCCGAGTCTCCCGGGCAATCCGGGAGGGTTGGCAACCCTAGGTGTCACAAGTGTATCACATGTTCTTGAAATAACTTCATCACATTGTCCATAAATAATAAATAAGTTCAATTAATCTTCGGTTGTTTAATTTAACCGGGGTGCCATAACGATGATTTGAAATGTGGAATTCGATCGTGGCTATCCTAGATCTAATTGTTTGTTGTTGATTAAATGCAAAATCGCCATATAAAAATACAAAATTGGCAATATTTCGAAAACTAAGTATTTTAGGTATAGATAACCTTACACAAAGTTACCTCAATTTTTGAATTTGAAAAAATGTATCTTCATCAGTTTTCTCAATCTCATTTCAGATCTTATTATTTGAACCCCTGTATGATTAGTTATCCAAATATTATGCCAAACTAAGTAATAAGGGCTTCCTTATATGAACAATTGATTATTATATTAGGACTCGCAATCGACATTTTCGACATGAAAACTTAAATATGTCAAAAACACTTAGACTTAGGTATAGGACATGATACATAAAATCTGCCTAGAATCTTAGGTAGAATTCAATAATGTAATAATATAAAGAGTGTCCTATTTCAATTAAGCGACTAAGGGTCTATTTCTGATACAACCGGAAATGCCCAATAAATGAAAATATTTCACCTGAAGAGGCCCCAAGACATCTAGCCAGTTTCCAAAATTTTAAATTTTTTCCTACATTCAGTTTCTCAGATATCGATCGATGCAGTTTCTGGTGGTCCACACTGTATATATATATATATTTATATATATATATATATATATATAAATATATATATATATATATATATATATATATATATATATATATATACAGGGTGCCGCACCGGGAACTGAAGCGATCGATATAGTACGGATCAGAAAATTTTGAAAATTTAGATGATTACTAATGTCGGTTTGGCCAATGCAACCAAAATAATTACAAGCAGCTGGCACTTGCGCTTATACCGGAAGTCGATACCAACTTTCTTATTTCAAATGGAACACCCTATATATTTTAGGATTTTCGAAAAGAGCATAAAATTCTGAGTCGAAAATGTGAGGAATACCGTATGCCTAAACCTAGCCGTTTCAGAGATATTTGACATTTTATAAAAAATTTGACAGGTGCAACGGTTTAAAAGAACCGGTATAACTTTCTTCCTGTAAAAGATTCTCATTTGTTTCTTGTCACATGAATAGAACACAAGAAGAACTACGTTCTACAACTAAAATTAATTCAATATCATACCAAGTGTTCCGTTTTTTGCGTTACATTTCGTCATGGAATGGAACACCCTATATTTTTTTACGTCAAGTTGTGTAAAATTGAATTCCTTTTTTTCTGATATTAGCATTGTGGGAATTAAGGTTTCAACTTTTTGAAATATTTGTGATTTTATTAGAAATTCATGTATTGTAATCATTTCATCAAAATAGCCATGATTAGAAACAATCAGTCATTATCTTATGTCAAGAAATTCTAGCACTTTGAAATAATACCCACGAAGAATTTTTAAATTTGTGTATTATTTATGGAGAATGTAATAAAGTAATATCAAGAACTTGCAGCACATTTGCTACTCGATATCCAGAAAGACAGAAACCGTCACCAAACACTGTAAAACGCATACTGGAAAATTTTGAAAATTATGGCTCTGTCAAGGCAAAAATTCAAAGAAGAAAGCCTATTGTTGATGACGAAAACATAGAAATAGTCATTCTGGGATATTTTCAGGCATTTCCAAGGATGTCATTAAGACAAGCTGCTCTGGAATCGGGACTATGCAAGGATTCAATTCACAGAATCTTATTAAAACATAAGTTTCATCCGTTTTTATTCCATATAGTTCAAGGATTAAATGAAACAGATTTCCTAAGAAGACAGAATTTTTGTGAGTTCATTTTAATAAGGTCTGAGGGTGACTTATTCAGGAAATATTATATGGACAGATGAAGCAAAATTTACCAAAAATGGACTTTTTAATAGACACAATTCGCATTATTGGAATGACTCCAATCCCCATATATTCAGAGAGCGAAACTTTCAGAAAAGTTGGCAGTTCAATGTTTACTGTCCCATAAGAAATGATGGAGTGGTGGCATTACAATTTTATCAGGAAAATTTGAACGGTAAATTAAATTTTCTTTTCTGCTAATATGTATAGGTAAATTTTTGTTTTTTTTTAGGTGAAAGATATCTGAATATCTTAAAAAATTTGAATAATAACTATTTTATTTGCCTCTCGCCGAATATAAAAACATTTTTTATCAGCACGACTGTGCTTCCCCACATAACGTATATTTAATTAATAATTATTTACAAGACATTTTCCATGATCAATGGATTGCCAATAATGGACGTTTCTTATGGCCTCCTTGCTCGCCCGATTTATCAGTTCTGGATTATTTTATTTGGGGAACAATTAAAAATGAAGTTTATGAGAGCCCATTAACAACTATTGAAGATTGTATGCAGAGAGTAAGAAATGCCTTTCAAAACATATCACAAGATTCAATTAGAAGAGCTACCCATGAGGAACTAATCCGAAGGTGCGAAAAATGTGTCGAGGTTCGAGGTCGAAATTTTGAGCATTTATTAAATTATAATGAAATGATATTTTAAATTGATCTTATCTCTGCTATTTTAGTTCATGCCATAACTTCAATTCGATTAAGAAGCATGTTACAGTGTTGGTGTTATTTACCGTTTTTCTGGATATCGAGTACAAATGGGCTGCAAATTCTTGTTATTACTTTACCACAATAAACAAATTAAAAAGTTTTCGTTGGTATAATTTAAACGTGCTGGCATTTTTTCACATAAGATAATGAGTGATTGTTTCTAATCATTGCTATTTTGATGAAATGATTATAATTCATGAATTTCTAATAAAATCACGAATATTTCAAAAAGATGTAACCTTAACCCCCACAATGCTGATATCAGAAAAAAAGGAATTCAATTTTACACAACTTGGCGTAAAAAAATATAGTTCTATTTGACCTAAACAAGTTTTCGCGGTTTGAAGTTGACAAAATGTAACGCGAAACACGGAACACTTGGTATGATATTATTGAATTAATTTTATTTGTAGAACGTAGTTCTTCTTGTGTTCTTTTTATGTGACAAGATGCAAATGAGTATCTTTTACAGGAAGAAAGTTATTCTGGTTCTTGTAAACCGTTGAAACTGTTAAATTTTCTGTAAAATGTCAAATATCTCTGAAACAGCTAGGTTTAGGCATAGGGTATTCTTCACATTTTCGACTCAGAATTTTATGCTCTCTTCGAAATACCTAAAATATATGGAGTGTTCTATTTGAAATAAGCAAGTTGGTATCGACTTCCGGTACAAGCGGAAGTGCCAATTATTTTGGTTGGATTGGCCATAGCGACATTAGTAATCATCTAAATTTTCAAAATTGCCTGATCTGTACTTTGTTCTATATCGATCGATTCAATTCCCGGTACGACACCCTGTATATATGTAAACAGCGCTGAGTATTTTACCGAATGCCAATCACGTTATTGAAGAATAAAAAGGTATTTCTGAAAGATATTTGATTGAAGAATAACTATGTTACACATTGAGCAGGAGATACACCTGCTGCAGAATGTGTGCTTGGACGTCGCCGTACCGAGGCTGCATGACGTATGTTCGTTGTTAAAATTCAAATACCTCGAATCAATTATAATTTTGCCGGCCGATCACTAAGTGGGTTTCAACTTGACTTTCATCTGCTTTCCGTTTTCCAATCTAGTCAAGCTCTATCCTTTTAATTTTCATAAAATTTCTTACATGTAGATATAGGGTGGCCCAATTTCGATGGAGTTTTGGGGTTTAGGGTACTTCTAGCATAAATAGCGAAAAACGAATAGACATGTCTTGGGTTCGATTTTCGAGAAAAGTTTAAATATGAAAACTGCTTATTGATACGTCAAGTTGTTTTCAAGCTACATGGGGATTTTCAAAAGTTTGCATTTTTGAAAACTCGCCATATCTTTGTTATTATCAAAAAGCAGTTCGAGTTTCGAGTTGAAAAGACTTAGTTGGGTTGTGTGAGTAATCCAGTTGATATAGTAAACTATGGCTGAAACACTCAATAATACAGAACCAATTTTAGAGGCAAACAACTTCAATAATTGGCAATTTAGAATGGTGACTCTGCTGAGAAGGGAAAACTGTCAGGAGGTTATCGTGGAACCAGGTGAAAGTGCTAGTTCTAAAGAAAAGGAAGAATGGCAGAAAAAAGATTGTAAAGCTCAGTCAATCATAGTTCAAGCAGTGTCAGACAAACATTTGAATATAATTAAAGATTGCAAAAATGGGAGAGTGCAAATTGAGACACTGGAAAATGTATTTGTAATGTCAAGCTCTTTAACAAGATTGTCCTGTTGGAGAAAACTGTTGAATCTCAAGACAACTAATGAGAGGCTTGAAAATCATTTTTTGAATTTTGACACAATTATTAGGGAGCTTAAATAGCATGGATCAGACTGCCATTCATGTAGAAAGTTCAGAAATATGTTAGTTGGCGTAATATGATTGTGTCAATCTCTTTTGTTAGTAATTCTGCTTTAATCATAATTTCAATATATTCTTCAAAAAAACGCTTCAGTAATGCATTTCACTAGGAAATTTCAACAGATATAACCAGAGTTTTTGTTTTTGTCAAAGCTCACTCTGATTAAACTTAGTTTTGAAATCAGTTTTGAAGGCATAACACACTCGATTTAGAAAAATCATATCTTTATGTGTTACACACAATGTCAAAGTCACTGCTAACATGGTAATTTTTAAAAACGTGAAATATTGAGAAAACTTATAATCAAAACTTTGTGTGTGATACGTCATTTTAAAGTAAATTATATGTAAATTTCAACAAAAAAATTAAATATGGCATTTTCCGCAAGAAAAATATCAAGTTTGTGTTATATCTCAGAAGCTAAATATAATTAGACATTTTGGTTTTCAGTGGTCTTCAAAAAAACTTTAGAAAAACGCTTGTTCGAAAAATCGATAATTTTGATAATGAAAAAGATGGTGACTTTTCCAACAATGTAAACTTTTGAAAATTCTCCTGTAGCTTGAAAACGACTTGACGTATCAAAAAGCGTCATATTTTCAACTCTCGAAAGTATGTCCCTCACGGTGCACCAGCTTTTATACCTCACACCCTATTTCACTCTACGTGAATGTTTTACACATTAACTACAATTTATTAAACCTATTTCCAAATTTATTATTTACAGAACTTAGGTTATAAGGTTATGGTGTCGAATTAGTCTAAAGCTGCACAACACTTATACCATATTGATAAATTTTGATCCAGAACTTTTCTGTTATTGATCACAATTAATTACAACCAATTCAGGCCTCGTCACAAATCAGCCATTCCAAAAAGTAGGAAGCGCATCGAAAAAATATGACAATAACACATAATCGTACCGATATTCATTTATTACAATAGCTCACCTCGTTTTATAGATACTAAAAGTGTTCAGCAGGATTGAAAAAGTAATGGCAAAAAAGCTGCAGGTAATTGGGGTAGTGCAATTATTGATAATTATTTTCACGAGACAAATAATCATAGAAATTTCGATAATATGATAGAAATACAGGGCTTTCAATTAATTACGAAAGCCCACTCAGTTTTATCGATACAAGAAATGGTCAGCAGGATTGAAAAAATTATAATAAAACAAACTGAAAGTGAGAAGGGTAGTGTAATAATTGATAAGAATTCTCACTAGACAAAAAATTATAGAATTATCGAAGATAAGATAGAAATACAAGGTTTTCAATTTATTACAATAGCCCACTCGGTTTTATCGATGCAAAAAATGGTAAGCAGGATGAAGAAAATAATAACAAAAAAGCTGGAAGTGAGTGGAGTATTTTAATAATTGATAAGATTGTACACGTGACAAAAAATTATAGAATTATCTAAAATATGATAGAAATACAGGGTTTTCAATTTATTACAATAGCCCACTCGGTTCTATCGATAGAAAAAATGGTTGGCAGTATTAACAAGATTAAAGAAATATTAGCAAAGAAGCTGCAAGTGAGTGGGTTAGTGTAATAATTGATAAGAAACTTCACGAGATGCTGCAAAAGATGGGGTAGTGTAATAAGACATTTCAAGAGACGAAAAATTATAGAATGAACAAAAAGTATGATAGAAATACAGGGTTTTCAATAACAATAGCCATTGGTTTTATCGATATAAGAAATGGTCAGCAGGATTGAAAAATAAATGAATAAAAGCTATTGTAATAAATTGAGAACCCTGTATTTCTATCATATTTTCAATAATTCTATAATTTTGTATCTAGTTAAAATTCTTAGCAATTATTACACTACCCCACTCACATGCAGCTTCTTTTTCATTATTTTCTAATCCTGCTGACCATTTCTTGTACCGATAAAACCGAGTGGGCTATTGTTATAAATTGAAAATCCTGTATTTCTATCTTATTTTTGATAATTCTATAATTTTTTGTCTCGTGAAAATTCTTATCAATTATTACACTACCCCACCCACTTGCAGTTTCTTATTCATTATTTTTTCAATCCTGCTGAACATTTCTTGTATCGATAAAACCGAGTGGTATATTGTAATAAATTGAAAACCATGCATTTCTATCATATTTTCCAAAATTCTATAATTTTTTGTCTCGTGAAAATTATTATCGATAATTATACTACCCCCCACCTACCTGCAGCTTATTCGTCATGACTTTATCAACTCTGTTGAACATTTCTAGTATCTACAAAATGAATGCCGACTAGAGGGTTGTAGAACATTAAATTCCCTTCAATTATATATATATTATTTCACTCTTTTGTCTATTTACCTTCAATAGTTAAAACCTATTCGCACAGACTTAAGCGCTGTCTACGTATTGACGGCCAGAATGCGTTGGTAAGTCTTCCCTCTGTATTTTGACCATAATATAAGCAAAAATATTTCAAGATATCGACAATCTGCGAGAGATGCATTCACCTTATCACGAAGAACTGCTACGGAAGGAGATGTACTGTAGTCTCTGGTAGCTATTCCTCATCAACTTCAAGAATGAAAATGGCAGAGCAGCAAAGACGCTATCGACTCAGCAAGTCTGCTGACAAGAAAATTTTCCGTTGAACAATTTCAACAAAATCAGGTATACAGAATCAACATGCGCAAGGGTAAGCTTGAGAACAATGGAATCAGGACCCTTCAAACAGAAAGTGATGTGAACGTTCTGATCGTGGATACGGCTGTGGAACTGTTCGAAATAACAGCTATCGCAATTGTGTGTGCAGATTTCGGCCTCTTAGTCCTCTTGATATACTATTATATTATTTTACTATCTTATCTATTTTCGTTCAAATATTAAAGAAATTCAAGTGTTCAGCGTGAAATCTGAAGTTTTGCGACAACTTTCAATTTATCACCATTCTCAGTCTCGTATTGGCAGAAATATGCACCAGTATATACACATAATGAGTAGTGGAGTCCAAATAGCACATATAATCATTTTAGAATATATATATATATATATATATATATATATATATATATAATAAATATATATATATATATATATATATATATATATATATATATATATATATAATTATATATATATATATATATATATATATATATATAATATATATATATATATATATATATATATATATATATATATATATATATATATATATATATATAACTGTGGGCCCGCTGACCAGGTTCATTAACTTAATTAAAGATGATCTAGACCGTTTTAATGGCAAAATAGGTTGCTATAACCATTGTGTATATATGAGTGTCTATAAAACATTCGAATAGTTTTATGAATCACAACCATTAAATCAAAACAAAGTTTATTGACATAAAAAAGTGAATGAAATTAAACATTATGAAGGTAGGTACCATTTAGTCAATTACGTTTTCTCATTTATTCGGAAGGATTTTCATCTTTGTCTTCATTTTCATTTTCTTTTTCCTCAATATCTTCTCAATTAGACCCCTTCAGAAAATAGTTCAGAAGATCCTCCTGTTCTTCTTCACCTTCGGAATCCACTTGAGGAACCCCACTCAGGCAGTTCCCCTGACAATTTTGGCATGCTGATGAAAATTTGGAGCTTGCTTTTTGCGTCCACACTTCGCTCTAGAACAGTCTTTCGTATATCGGCAGAAAATAATTCTCAGGATATCCTCCGGTGCATCTGCTAACTTACTGTGCACTGGGACCAGGCAGTTGTTCTCAATCTTCCACCCATACATCTGGGGAAGCAGGCAATTTCCCAGCTACAGACTACAGCTGAACTTGTTTGTGTTTGGAGTGTTTTACAGCTCCTTCGGTGAGAGGAACACAAGAGATATCAGCCTTGACAGTGGCCACTGATTTCAAGAATGACTTGTACCTGTAGGCATTAAGGGAGACCTCTTTCGCTGGAGCCCCATACCACCTCTGGTGCAGATTTCATCTGCTTTTTGTACTTGGGTGGTGATAGAGAAAGGGTCTGAAAGGACCGCTGCTGCTTACTGCATATCTGGCGTCTTCAAATACAACTTCGCAAATGCGAACTTATCTTTTCGAAATGCGAAAGATGTTGTACCGCACCCTATGAAGGCTTGCAGAAACAGCACGTCTTCGAAACATTGTTGCTGATGCTTTTGCGACTAGAAGAAGGAATCCCTTATCTTTCTAAGTCCAGGTTTAATGAAAATAATATCCTTATGCGCATCAGCTTAAGCCATCAAGATGACTATGAGGTCAACATTTCCACACACAATCCCGACAGCTGTTATTTCGGACATTTCCACAGCCGTATCCACGATCAGAACGTTCGCATCATTTTCTGTATGAAGGGTCCTGATCCAATTGTCCTCAAGCTACCCTTGAGCATGTTGATTCTGTATACCTGATTTTGTTGAACTTGATCGACATAAAATTTTCTTGTTTGAAGTTGTCTTCAGTGAAATGGATATCAGTAGACTTGCTGAGTCGATTTCGCCTTTGCTGCTCTGTTCCTTCCGTGATTGAAGTTGATGAGGAATAGCCGTGAAAGACTACAGTACATTTCCTTCCGTGGTAGTTCTTCTTGATAAAGTGGATGTAGCTCTCGCAGATTGTCGATATCTTGAAATAGTTTTGCCAACAGTATGGCCAAAATACGGAGGAAAGACATACTATTGCATTCTGTTAGATTTTCGGCGAACTACGTGTATAAGCTGGCATTCGGGCCGTCAATAAGTAACCAGCGCTTAAGTCTGTGCGAATAGGTTTTAATTATTGAAAGAAAATAGATAAAAGAGTGAAGTAATATATATTATTGAAGGGAATTTAATGTTCTACAATCCTCTCGGCATTTATTTTAGTGTGCATTTAATGAACAATTTTTATTGCTCAGTGAGGGTAGACTGGCTGGGGCATTTTGTTGAGTGTTGGTACAATTTTGTTAGGTTGCCGCTTATTTTCTGAAGTCTTATGTTTTTTATGCGTCGCTTATGCTAATTTGAGTGTAAATTACTGCTGCTTTGGAGGCAAATTGGATTTGCATAGAAATTACCACCTCATAATTCATTTTCTCTATTAGTTGATTAAAAAATTATGCTCGGTTATACCTTTCCTGTTTTGTGAGTTTCCTCAAAACTTACTGGCGCCCTTAGTTTGTGTCGTTTTAGTCACATTGATTATTTTGGTTCTTGTTACCTTTTCGAAAGTCGAAATGGAAATTGCGCGAATCTAGAAATTGTCGTGTAGGGTACCAGTAGTGTAGGGTAACAATGAAATAACAAATAACATTTCTATATGAAATAGAAAAATCACACCTTTCCATTTGCCAGTTTTTCGTCGATATAACTTTTCGAGAATGTCTCGTGGTCGTATTTAGTCTTAGATGGAGTTTAGCACCTACTCAAACCTGCACTCTCAAGCAACCCGACTCTCAAAGTGGTACCGTTCAATATGGATATTTAGTCGGATTTTTGTCAGTATTTTAGTCGTTATAGCTGTAATTTAATTTGCTATTTTCAAATCAATGATAAAAAAACGGCTGACAAGTGGTTGGGGTTACGCACTCAAGCAACCCGACAAAACATATACCTGGAGATCAGATTTTGAACAGCTGGAAAAAGCTTTATTCACTCTTTTTAATACAATATTTTTGGAACTGACAAAAATTTATAATTTCACCGTAAACCACAAGATTAGCTCTTTTTATACAATATTTTCAGAGTTCTTACCATCTGAAAGGACGGAAACTTATTCTAACCGGCACCCCTTTATGATTTGTTATCAATTTTAGTTAGTTTTCGTTTTTGTGTAGATTGACCTACCGGATATCGTGAATTAGAATATTCGAATAGGCCTCTTCTGATGTTATATGTGCCTTAATAGTCTACATAGATTTATCGCGTTCTTAACTACGGTAGGGACGGAAACCTATTTTGTCTGACACCCCTTATGATTTGTTATTATTTTTAGTTATTTTTAGGGACACAGTTCTGGTTTTGACCTTTCTAGTTCGCTTAATTTTCAATGATCTTTGATTTGAAGTAACTTGAAATTGGTGTAGTGAGAACCAACAATTCTTTCAATTTAGTTTGTCATCGCAATTGAGATTGTGACGTCATGTGAGGAATTAATTAAATTCCAATTCATTAACACATTTCGATTTTGAGTTTTGAGATTTCCCGGAAAGCAATAGTTGTTCAGAGCTTTATTTGTATGAAGAATTTTCTTTTTTGTTACTCGAACAATTTCAGGCTCTTCCGTGGTTTTGTAGTTTTGCTTTTGAACAATTGAGCGTTCGTTCTATTTGTATTAAGAAATGAGTTAATGAAAACTTTTGTATTTTTATTTCTGAATTGTCATCTCACTACAAATTGCACCGATATTAGACATTAGTGTTTCGAGTGGTTCGAGTTGTTGAGTATTCTGGCAGGTGACCACTATTTACGGTGTTTGGCAACCACTCAAACCAATTTACCGATTTTGACGTTCATTGATTATATTTTTCTCGAATTAGACATCGTTACTGTTGATTATCCAACAGTAATGATGGAAGTCGTTTTGTGGATTTTGAGACTTTCGAACTTCAAATCCTCCATGCCCTCCCATACATCGCTCCATCTTGGTCTCGGGTGGCGATGAGGTTCTCTTTTCAGTTTTTCGGTTCACAACTCAACTTAAACCTTGAGTGTGTGGACAAACTTTGTTTTTTAGTTGAGACCGATTTATTTATTTAGTTGGCAACAGGTCAGACAGGTGAAAATAATGAAAATATTTTCACTTGTTTCTAGAAATACCGCCAACTATTGATATGAGATTCTTTGAATAGTAAAGTTTCGGGCATGTTTTCGGTGTCACTTGAGTGACAGTCAAGACTCTCACTCCACCCCCCCTTATGGGAGGGTGGCCTTCAGCAAGTGATACTGCTTCAATCTTGTGTTGTTTTCAAGTGTTTCTTTATTGCAGGTTTGAGTTTTAGGGTGACTTCATCACAACTATAAACCTGGGATTATTTTATACATCCTTTTCAGGTCCTCAGCTTACTGGCCGTGTACCAGTCCCTCTCGGTTCGTTCATTTTTGGGGAAAACTTTTGTCGATATTTTTTTTTTTGAATTCCACCCTCCGAACAGCTTTATAACCCCAAATATCTCTGATAACATTTCTTTTTTGCTTTTAATTTCTCTGAATATATTTACTCTTTTCATATTTTTTTTCAGAACAGCAAACTCTCAATGAAGCTTGCATCTTGGTAATTCAGTTGTAGTTGAAGTATTGAAATTTTTTATTAACCAGCAGAGAGTCCTTTCTTTTGCACATTGTCATCTTTATCGTTCTGATTTTTTTTTAGTTGATTGTCAAGAAATTTAGATTTTCAAAAGCGGCTTGTGCGTTTTTTTTGATACTTATTTGAAAAAAAATTTTCTCAGAGATTTTTTTTTTCGAGTTTTGGGGGTGTGTTACGGAAAAACATGCTCTAAATTAGAAATCTAGCAAAGTCGAGTGAATTATACATAAACGTAGCCAACTAGTTTCAATTCAAGATTCACGTAATTCGTTCTAAAATCTGCCGATATTATAGATTTCGCAAATACCGACTTAGAAGCGCAGGCTCCGCAACCCTCCCAATTAATTACTTCTTGACAAGAAACTATATAAATTAAGATGTGACCATTAGGACGACATTGTGTTATAAATTTTTGAATAATATTTTTTAAGTTAATAGATTTATTTAGAGATTTTTGATTTGCCAGTACACTCTGGTCGTTTTAATTTTTAACTTCTAGTAAAGTTATTGTGCAAAGGAGGACATATCACGGCAAGTAATCATTTCATGAGTTCAGAAGCCGCCATTATCCAGTTATGATTTTCTTTCGCATATTTTTTGTTCCATTTTGCAGGTGATTCTTATGTTCACATTTATTACTTGATATGCTTTCGGGTGCTTAATTTTCTAAATATTTCATTTACAACGAATTATCGACTCGGGGATTTCTGGGATAATTTAATGGATTCTTAACTTCAGCATTTTATATTTTGGATTAATAGCAGAATGAAATTATGAGAAGTTTAACGAAAAGTTATTTTGTGGCGAATTTGATGTAAATTCAAATTTTGTTTGTGAGTTAACTTTCAATTTCTCTTCAAGAAAATAATCCATGTTTGCATCTTCTGGAGCATCAATCCCAGCTACATTATTAGATAGAGAATTCCGAGCTAATCTAATACCCAAGGGACACCGAATCTATATATTTAAGGTCACGTAAATTTAATTAACAATTCAATGTAAGCTGATAGTTAAATATATTTATTATTTCATCCAGCGTATTATTGTTAAAGGAGAACTAAGAAATTATAACTCAAACCCCTGAGGTTTAAGACAATTTTGTTACAATATATATATATATATATATATATATATATATATATATATATATATATATATATATATATATATATATATATATATTATAGAGGCTGGACAACGACGAAAACATCGATCGTGATCTCAGAAACTGAATGTAGGAAAAATTTGAAATTTTGGGAACTTGCTAGATGTCTTGGGGCCTATACAGGTATTGAGCACTTTCGGTTGTACCGGAAATAGACCCTGAGTCGCTTATTTTGAATGGGATACCCTATATATTATTACATTTTTGGATTCTACTTAAGATTCTAGGCAGATTCTATGTATCAGGTCCTATACCTAAGTCTAAGCGTTTTTGACATATTCCAGTTTTTATGTCGAAAACGATGATTGCAAGCCCTAATATAATTATCAATTGTTCCTATAAGGAAGCCTTTTTGACTTACTTTGGGTTAGATTCCTTGTTGAAAAGGACCTACTTTAATAGATTTTGTATAATATTTGGATAACAAATCAAACAGAATGTTCAAAAAATAAGATCTGAAATGATATTGAGAAATCTGATGAAAATCAGTTTTTTAAAATGGAAAACCCCCATGTTTCTTATTTTGTAGTATTTAGCAATTAAAAAGAAGGTAACTCTGAATAAGGTTACTATACCTAAAATTTCAAGGTTTCGAAAAATTGCCAATTTAATATTTTTATATCGAGACTTTTGCATTTAATCGTTAAACAATTAGATCTAGGATAGCCACGATCGTATTTGACATTTCAAATCATCGTAATGGCACCCCGGTTTTATTATACAAACAAAGATTATTTAAACTTATTCATTATTTATGGACATTGTGATAAGGTTATTTCAAGCACATGTGATACATTTGTGACACCATATCCTTAAAAACAGAAACACATGAATTTTAATATCTCAACATCTTGCGGAATTTTGAAGTTCACTGTTTAGACAACTTGCCCCTGGCTGAACTTCGAAACATTTTCTACCAACATGATGGCGCACCTCCACATAATGCCCATTTGGTCAATAATTATCTGGAAAACTTATTTTACGATCGATGGATAGCCAACAATGGATCAAATCTTTAGCTACCTCGCTCCCCGGACCTATCAGTACTCGATTTTTATTTAAGGGAAACAGTGAAAATGAACGTGTATAAAACATCAGTGACCACCCTGGAAGCCTGCATGAGACGTGTTAGAACAGCATTTGAAGACCTGGGCCCTCAGTCAATAAGAAGAGCTACCCATGAACAATTGCTGCTTAGATGCGAAAAATGTTTAGAAGTTCAAGGATATCAATTCGAACATTTATTTAAATAATTTTTTCAACATTTATATTTCCAATTTCGATATCAATATTTTCATTTTCAATAACTAGTTTATTTCTGTATACTTTTCATTTGCGGATCCAAAGTTATTCAAGCTTTCTATAATTCTTCTAATAGTATTTGGTGATGGTTTTTGTTTTTGAGGATATCGTGTCAGAAATGTATCACATGTTCAAAATAGAAAAATTTTCTTGTGACCGAAGTAGTATGAATTCAAAGAATTCCATTCTTCTTGGAAAATCATCTAAATTCATTTAAATGCAGCACTAATGAAAATATGGATAGCATAGGGATGATATTTGTGTTTCCGTAAAATTCTTAGAACTGACGATTTAGATAAGCCTGATTCTAATGCTCCCTGCCTTGAAGATTTTGTTGTATAAGCTTCAAAATATTCCAAAATTGCTATTTCAATATTTTCATTATTAGCAACTGGCTTCGTTTTGTACACTTTTGCCTTAACGGATCCGAAGTTCTTGAAGTTTTCTATAATTCGTTTAACAGCATTTGCTGATGGTCTTTGTTTATGAGGATATCGGGTCGCAAATGTATCACATGTTCTTGAAATAATTTATTACACTGTCCATAAATAATGAATAAGTTTAAATAATCTTCATTTCTATAATTTAACTGGGGTGCCATTACGATGATTTGAAATCCAAATAGGATCGTGGCTATCCTAGATCTAAATGTTTAACGATTAAATGCAGAATCGCCATATAAAAATACTAAATTGGCAATATTTCGAAAACTTCAGATTTTAGGTATAGATAATCTTATACAAAGTTACCTTCTTTTTAAATGCTAAATACTGCAAAATAAGAAAAATGGGGGTTTTTCATTCGGAAAAATTGATTTTTGTAAGTTTTCTCTATCTCATTTTGGATCTTGTTTTTTGAACACTCTGTATGATAAGTTATCCAAATATTATACAAAATCTATTAAAGTAGGTCCTTTTCAAAAAGGAATCTATCCCTCTGTATCACCTTATCTAAGTAAAAAAGGCTTCCTTATAGGAACAATTGATAATTATATAAGGGCTTGCAATCGTCGTTTTGGACATAAAAACCTAAATATGTCAGAAACGCCCAATAGATGAAAATAGTTTAGCTGTATAGGCCCCAAAGACAGTAAATTCCCAAAATTTCAAATTTTTCCTACATTCAGTTTCTGAGATATCGATCGATGCAGTTCGTCATGGTCCACCCTGTATATATATATAAATATATATATATATATATATATATATATATATATATATATATATATATATATATATATATATATATATATATATATATATATATATATATATATATATATTGTAACGTTGTTGCTCGCGCACCAACGTTAGTTGTGCGCAAGCTGGTTATACCACTGGAGAGGCAAGCCACTGCCTATATAACCCGAGCACCGAGAATGCAGGAGGCAGTTCTCGGGAGGTACTGACTCCTCTGAACTTCCTCCTCCTCCCAAGCTGGGTATTGACTAGTCTGAATTCTTTTCCGTTAGCAAGTATTGAATGCCTACAAAGTTCCTGAGATTGGGTATTGACCAATCTCTTCCCGTTCCGTCCGACAAGTATTGATTGTCGGAAATCCTCGAAGGTTGGGTACTGACCAATCTATTCCCGTTCTGTCCGCCAAGTATTGATTGTCGGAAATCCTCGTAGGTTGGGTATTGACTAACCTATTCCCGTTCCGCCCGACAAGTACTGACTGTCGGTAAATACTCGTAGATTGGGTATTGACCAATCTATTCCCGTTCCGTCCGACAAGTATTGATTGTCGGAGAATTTCGATAGACCGGGAGCTGACGAGCCTACAGCGGTCAACGACGTTGTCCGGCCGGCAGCGACGAGACCGACCACGGTCCCCGGAATCACGTCAAGCAGAACCGCGGACCTAAGAACGCAGAGATACAGCACATCCCTACGCTTCGCTCCATCCTCGACTGACAAAGGACTGCCTGCGCACTGAAGGTGCGGTCGACGCAGCGAAACGAGACCAGAGCAGAAGCCGATGCGCGCTGTACAAATATTTGATTTCTGTTAATAATTTACTGTAAATAAACTTGTATATAACTAAAAGATACCTTCTTTATAATTCAGGAGAACCGACGCGAACAGTCCGTTACAATATATATATATATATATATATATATATAAATATATATAGAATAATTATACAGCACTATAGATAGACAGTAATAATTTATATGACAGAACAACGTTTGCCGGGTCAGCTAGATCACATTGGTTCTGGCGCGATCGCCATCGCAGTGACAAATTTTATTTTAATTTCAGTGTGTTCCGACAGTTGGCACTGCGATCGAATTCAGGAAAATATTGAGCAGAAAAAGTCAGCTGAGTATTTTAAATGAATTTTTATCAAATTTACTCGCGCGTTGATTGAAAAACATCCCAACTCAAAAATGTATTTATATAGTTCCTGGATTTCATAACACATTTTTTCAATTGTTTCCATTTATAGTATACACATACTCGCCCACTTTCAATTGGTCGAATTGTAGTAACTGTAGATGTAATGACGTCAGATATTGTATTAAAATGATCCAATCAGCTTATTGAAAAAAGCTTCAAATTTGAGAATATATATATATATATATATATATATATATATATATATATATATATATATATATATATATATATATATATATATATAAGCTTTCGAGAATTATTTATTCTCTTCTTCAGGACTAACTGAAAGAAATCTAGAAACAATCAGGCTAGGTACACTTAAAAACACGAAGATGATACTACTTACAAACAAGAGTATTGAAGGAAACTAACATCAAACAACAGAACATTCAATGAATCATCTCTAACTAACAGAGTCAATGAAACATTTTCAAAAAAGGATTAAAATCATCACTACTGCAAAAAGCAGAATTATTATCCTCAACAATTACAATATTACATGAAATTATGAGACTCAAGAAACACATGGTTTGACGGAAGCAGAGATCCTAGTAACGGATAAAATAAATGACAATGACTGAAGTATGGAATGTGACAACTGAACAAATATTACTGGATGCATAGAACCGAAAGAAAAGCTGTGCGTTCCACTACAGTATAATGCTTACAAATGTCAATTTACTTAAAGGCAAGGAACAGGCGCATAAAAACAAATCAAGGTATAAAAAAAAACTACTAAATATGTCAATTTTATATCAAAGAAGAACTGTCAGTTGAATTACCCCTGAATTTATCATTCTGTAACCTGAGGGTAAAGTGTAAATAGAGCTGAGATTACCTATATCCGACCTCTTATTTATAGGATTTTTCTCATTATGAATGTGAATCATTTCTAGGAAAGAACGCTTCAACAAATTTCTCTCAACACCAAGAATCCTGGCAGCATCAAAATTCACCGCATGGTTCTGTTTGATTGCATGCTCAGTTAAAGCACAAGATACTTTACTATACCTAATATCACTCCTATTCTTCCCAACAGGCTACGTGAAGTTTGCCCTATGTATGACTGATCACAATCCCTACACTCTATCTTGTAAATGACACATGATCTCTCCAAAACATTTAAAGGAACTTTAACTCAGACACAGTTACCACATTCTTCTTACCAATCCTAAGGTTTACAGATTTAAAAATGTTAATAAGTCTATTAGTAAGTTGTTCAATATAAAAGAGAGATCTATAAATTGGACTTGGGTTATTTTCAGTGACATCTTTAACACTACTATTGATAAGTGTGGCACCAACTCCAATGCTCCGGACAAACATGTCCTGAGAGTTAAACAGAATATTCTCTATCAATTTACAAGGGTAAGAATTCTCACACAGAATGTGTTTAAGTTTATTTAGGCTTTCTTGCCTGTAAATAGGACGTGACAACCTGATGGCTCTACTCTTCATCGCTGTAATCAAATTGATTTTCATCTAATATGGATGTTAATTTATGTATCTATCTGCACATGGGTTTACGATACCATTTAGTGCGCAAGGCCCTTTCGTTATCTCTACAAACTTTCATATCTAAGAAAGGGATACTTCGTTCATATTCCGTTTTTTCAGTAAATCTTATCCACTGGTAGAGCCAAAATCAAGTCATCCACATACTTCTAAACGAACGGAATTGGAAAAAAAATGTGATCCGATGATTTTTGTATAAGTTCATCGAAAACATATTTGACAAGAACAGGGGAGACAGTAGATCCCATTGGGGCACCGAAAATTTGTTTATGAAAAGAATTATCAAAAAGAAGGAAATAAGAATCGAAAATATAATGCAAAATAGTCATAAAATTTACGAGCAAGGAATTTTAATCTGTTTCCATCTCCTGCTAAGGCAATCGGCAACAACTGGATAAGGGAGATTTGCGAACAAAGAAACCACATCAAAACTCACCAGCACATAGTCCAAGGGGACCTGAAATTCATTGATGAAATCACTCAATTGGAAAGAACCCCTAATATAGAAACTATTATCAGAGTCATAGGCTCTCGTCAAAATATCCGTGACAAACAAAATTTGCTATTAGGAGCATCTATAGAAGAACAATAGGTCTCATGGAAAGGCTAGGTTTATGAATTTTCGGTAACGTGTAAAACCGTGGTGCAACAGTATTATACGAGTTTTTCGAAAGTTCTTGACTTTTATGAGTGTAAGCCTCCCTATACATAACAGCTGTGACATTACCCTTGTCACTACATACAACGACAAGTTCTGGGTGGTGTTTGAGGAAAGTGCGACATTTGTTGAGTTTCAGACGCAAAGACCGAGAAATATGTACGTTTTTATGAGTAAAATGTTTTCAAAGTAACTTTTGGTAACATCAATTTACATATTTAACATTTGGAATCAATAATAAGACAAGATTAAAGCCACATTGCCTTTTCGAATCATTAATGAATATAGACGGAGACTTTTGGTATCATAGCAACGTAAATTTAACAACATTAAGAAATCTAATATTAAGAAGTTGAATAAGTGAAAACTTGATTCAGATTCACGTATAACGATACAAGAAAACTGGTTGAAGAACTTAACTGATGTTGAATTACCCTCAGAAATTAAACAAATTCTGGCACTAGGTCCTAAATTTTTACTCCCTCCGAGTAATAAAGATATCAATATTACTTATATTTTGGCATATTCATAATTTATTTTGCAAAGTGTTGATAGGGAGGAGAAAGATTGTATCAGGGCTCAATATTAACAAATTTCACTCATAAAAACGTACATAAATATTGCTCGGTCTTTGCGTCTGAAATTTAACAAATGTCGCACTTTTCTCGAACACTACCCAGAACTTGTCGTTGTATGTAGTGACAAGGGTAATGTCACAGTTGGTATGTATAGGGAGGATTACACTAATAAAAGTCAAGAACTTTTAAGTGACAGTAAATATTATAGAATACTCAATAAGAACCCTTCCTCGACGTAACAACAAAAAGCAAATAATATAGTCAAGAGGTTGAAAAATGAAGGCATCATCGATGAGATTAGAAATGAGAGTAGAAAATTAAACTCATATAATACTGTTGCACCACGGTTTTACACGTTACCGAAAATTCATAAACCTAACCTTTCTATGAGACCTATTGTCTCTTCTATAGATGCTCCTAATAGCTAATACAATTTAGCTTTGTTTGTCACGGATATTTTGACAAGAGCCTATAACTCTGATAATAGTTTCTATATTAGGGATTCTTTCCAATTCAGTGATTTCATCAATTAATTTCAGGCCCCCTTGGACTATGTGCTGATGAGTTTTGATGTGGTTTCTTTGTTCACAAATATCCCCTAACCAGTTGTCGCTGATTGCCTTAGCAGGAGATGGGAACAGATTAAAATTCATTACTCGTAAATTTCATGACTATTTTGTATTATATTTTCGATTCTAATTTCTTTCTTTTTGATAATTCTTTTTATAAACAAATTTTCGGTACCCATATGGGATCTACTGTCTCCCCTGTTCTTGTCAATTATGTTTTCGATGAACTTATACATAAATCATTGGATCACATTTTTTTCCAATTTCGTTCGTTTAGAGATATGTGGATGACTTGATTTTGGCTCTACCAGTGGATAAGATTGATCATTTGTTGAGCATTTTTAATAGTTTTAATGATCACATACAATTTATTGTAAAAATTGAATATGAACAAAGTATCCCTTTCTCAGATATGAAAGTTTGTAGAGATAACAAAGGGGTCTTGCGCACTAAACGGTATCGTAAACCCTTGTGCAGTGATAGATACATAAATTACCATTCATACCATCCATATTAGATGAAAATTAATTTGGTTACAGCGATGAAGAGTAGAGCCATCTGGTTGTCACATCCTATTTACAGGCAAGAAAGCCTAAATAAACTTGAAAACAGTCTGTGTGAGGATTCTTACCCTTGTAAATTGATAGAGAATATTCTGTTTGTCCGGAACATTGGAGTTGGTGCCACCCTTATTAATAGTAGTGTTACGGATGTCACTGTTTTGGAGAGCTCATGTGTCATTTACAAGACAGAGTGTAGGGATTGTGATCAGTCATACATAGGGCAAACTTCACGTAGCCTGTTGGGAAGAATTGCGTCTCATAGGAGTGATATTAGGTATAGTAAAGTATCTTGTGCTTTAACTGAGCATACAATCAAACAGAACCATGAGGTGAATTTTGATGCTGCCAGGATTCTTGGTGTTGAGAGAAATTTGTTTAAGCGTTCTTTCCTAGAAATGATTCACATTCATAATGAGAAAAATCCTATAAATAAGAGGTCGGATATAGGTAATCTCAGCTCTCTTTACACTATATGCTCAGGTTACAGAATGATAAATTCAGGGGTAGTTCAACTGACATTTCTTCTTTGTTATAAAATTGACATATTTGGTAGTTTTTCTTTATACCTTGATTTGTTTTTATGCGTCTGTTCCTTGCCTTCAAGTAAATTAACATTTGTAAGCATTCAACTGGGGGGATTGTTGTGCCCGTGTTACCTATGGTTATACCGTGGTGGGACGCACAGCTTTTCTTTCGGTTCTATGCATCCAGTAATATTTGTTCAGTTGTCACATGCTATACTTCAGTCATTGTCATTTATTTTATCCGTTAGTAGGAACTCTGTTTCCGTCAAAACATGTGTTTCTTGAGTCTCATATTTTCATGTGATATTGTAATTGTTAAGGATAATTCTGCTTTTTGCAGTAGTGACGATTCTATTCCTTCTTCAAAAATATTTGTTTGATGAAGATGTTAGTTTCCTTCAATACTCTCGTTTGTAAGTAGTATCATCTTCGTGTTTTTAAGTGTACCTAGCCTGATTGTTTCTAGATTTCTTTTAGTTAGTCCTGAAGAAGAGAATAAATAATTCTCGATAGCCTATATATATATATATATATATATATATATATATATATATATATATATATATATATATATATATATATTCTCAAATTTGAAAATTTCAAGCTTTTTTTAATAAGCTGATTGGATCATTTTAATACAATATCTGACGTCATTACATCTACAGTTACTACAATTCGATCAATTGAAAGTGGGCGAGTATGTGTATACTATAAATGGAAACAATTGAAAAAATGTGTTATGAAATCCAGGAACTATATTAATCCATTTTTGAGTTAGGATGTTTCTCAATCAACGCGCGAGTAAATTTGATAAAAATTCATTTAAAATACTCAGCAGACTTTTTCTGCCCAATATTTTCCTGAATTCGATCGCAGTGCCAACTGTCGGAACACATTGAAATTAAAATAAAATTCGTCACTGTGATGTCGATCGCGCCGGAACCAATGTGATCTAGCTGACCCGGCAAACGTTGTTCTGTCATATAAATTATTACTGTCTATCTATAGTGCTGTATAATTATTATATATATATATATATATATATATATATATATATATATATATATATATATATATATATAAATATATATATACAGTGGCGTAGATAGGGGGGGGATCAAGGGGATCAATCCCCCCCCATGAGCCAACAAAAATTATAGAATTGAATAAAAGTCTTCGTATCTACGTATTCAGGTTTACATGAAATTTACTAAGCACTAGCACCTCTTTTTATATTATGTATGTGCAATTATATGAAAATCGGTCACTATGAGCAAAAAACGTGTTTAAAAAAGTTCAAATGGTTCTTATGGAAAATTTTTCATTTCGAAAGGAAGAAGTCAACCAAAATCTCTTCGTACTTCTTCTCTTTCTTAATCGTATGCTGTACTTTCTTACTATTAAACAAAATTGCTCGAGCTTTTGTTCAATAGTATAGTACTATATCTAAAGCACGAGCAGTTTCGTTCAATAGTATAGGTAGTATAAAATTTAGAAAGAGAAGAAGTGCGAGGAGGTTTTGATTGACTTCTTCCTTCGTAATTAAAATTTTGCATTTCACATACGTTTTTTGGTCCTAGTGACCGATTAAATTCTTGTTTACATTCGAGGAGCGTGACTTCTGCTCATAGAAGATTTTCAATCAATATTTAATATCTGGAATATTTTTTGAAGTAAAGTAGGTATCAAAATATGACTTAATCTTGGCTTTGATTGTCAATTTAATATTTTGAATTTAATAAAAATTGTCGAGTTAGTAAAAGTTTTCTTGTGATGGCGTACAATCAATTTCCGGACTTATACATCATGGATCTTGGAGAAGGATTTTCTAATCATGAGAATATAGTCTATTCAACAAGCGCTTTTTTCTGTTCATCTTTTTTCATAAGTCTCGGAAGAATATGAACAAGGTGTTAACCGATTCGAAAGAGCATGTAGATATTTTTTGAAAAAAGTTAAGTTCCGTTTAAGAAAATTGTAAAAGTTATAACCAATTTACTGAAAGAAAAAATTATCTCAAAAACTAATTGATATTTTTGATATCTAAATAAAGATACAAAAAGAGGGGGATATTTTCAAAAAGAAAGTCTCCCGGAACTGTAGGATTAATATTTATAATTTTCTCAGAGGGGTAAATATACGGCCGAAAACGGGTAATCTAGCGAAAGTAACGCGAAAGTAAGTATTTAACTAGGTATATTAAATATTAAATTAAGGAATGAGAAATTTCAGGTTCTTACTGGATAGGTAAATGAACAATAATCCAGTCACAAAACGTTCTTATTGCGATTTTTCAATCAGTTATGCAATAGTTTTTTAGATCTGATTTTTTGTTCCTTTCTTGGAGCTAGTTTCGAAAGACTGCAGAATAGATCCCCGAATTTAAAAATTTAATTTTGTAGTTTTTTACTAACAATTTACTTAGTTGCAAAATTGAACACTTTAATTAATCATAACTTTTTTTCTTGATTCTCTTAAAAACAACGCATTAGTTTATAAAAAATTTTGAAACAATAGGAGATGAACATTGAAAAATAACCATTTCCTTGTAGCTTCCGATAATAAAAAACGGATCATTAAAATTATAAAAATAATTTCATTTCGATGTTACAAAACTACGTAAATTGTTAATAAACAACTGAAAAATTGAAATTTTTTATTTTTTCAACGGGGATTTACTCTAAAGCCTTATAATAGTAGCTCCAAGAATGAAAACAAATCTCAGATCTATAGTGAACAGTTGTCAAACTCACAATTTTCATGTTTAAGTACTAAAAAATTGTTAAATAGGTAACTATTGCATAACTATTGAAAAATCGCTATTATCGCCAGATTACTGCTCATTCGCCGATTTAGTAACTGTCTGAATTTTTTCATTCTTTAATTTTCATATTTATTATGGTTGAATAATGTTTATTTTAGAAGTGTCGTTAATGCTCGTGATTTGCCCAAATCAAATAAGCCGTTTTCGGTCGTAGTTTTACCTCTCTGAGAAAATATTGATCCTACAGTTCCGGAAGTTGAGTCTTTCTTTTGGAGATTTCCCTTCTTTTCGAATCTTTCTTCAAATTACAAAAATCTCAATTAATTTCTGACATATTGGCAAAAAACCAAACCCCTTTTTTTCAGGATATTGTTTATAACTTTCACAATTTTTATTTTTCTCATAAAACATCTACATGCCACTCCGAATCGAGTGACACCTTGCTCATATTTTTCCGAGTCTGCTGAAAAAAGTTGACTATACTAAATGTATTAGAAAGATTTTCGGTGTTTTTCAAACACGATTTATACGAAATTGACAAAGCAGATGATAAATTTATCAAAACTGACGAGTTTTATCAAAAATGTCTTACTGCCACACCTGTTATTCTCGTTAGTTGAAAGTGTGGAAGAAATATTTAATTCATAGAGGCGATGTTAAGCCTAAAAATTCAATTAAAGAGCTGGATGATTGCCTAGAATTTTTTATTTTTCGAATATCATGTTGCTCAGAATATTAGCTACTTGCCGGTATCGACGTTTGAAGCGAATAGAAACGATTCAAAGGAGCACGATAAAATAAATGGACTTGTAATGACCCTTCTGAATATATAAAATTCATCGCGAATTAAAAACTCATGTTTGTCCAATTTTTTGTTATTGAAAGGTTTTGGCTGCTCTGGCAATTCATCGTGACAATGGAATCAGAGCTGACGAAGTAATAAATGAATTGTTAAAAAACGCCGAAAACTAGATTTGCTGCTCTGATTTCCCCAAGAATATTTTCTATGATGTATAATTATATCCAATTAAATATAAGTAATTCAATTTTTCACTGATTTTTAATAAATTTTTTCAAATTCAAATAATTTGAATTTTTTGGAATTTAATTTAACTTTTCTGCTCATTTTGTACTACCTACATGACAGATTATTTTTATCAACAAAAATAGAACTTTAGATGAAAAAATTATGAAATTTTGCAATAAGTCATATCCCCCCTATCGCAAAAAGCTATCTACGCCACTGTATATATATATATATATATATATATATATATATATATATATATATATATATATATATATATTTATATATATATATATATATATATATATATATTTTTATATATATATATATATAAATATATATATATATATATATATTATATATATATATATATATATATATAATATATATATATATATATATATATATATATATATATATATATATATATATATATATATATATATATATATATATATATATATATATATATATATATATATATATATATATATATATATATATAATATTGTAACGGACTGTTCGTGTCGGTTCTCCTGAATTATAAAGAAGGTATCTTTCAGTTATATACAAGTTTATTTACAGTAAATTATTAACAGAAATCAAATATTTGTACAGCGCGCATCGGCCTCTGCTCTGGTCTCGTTTCGCTGCGTCGATCGCACCTCCAGTGCGCAGGCAGTCCTTTGTCAGTCGAGGATGGAGCGAAGCGTAGGGATGTGCTGGATCTCTGCGTTCTTAGGTCCGCGATTCTGCTTGACGTGATTCCGGGGACCGGGTTGACCGGGGTCGGTCTCGTCGCTGCCAGCCGGACAACCTCGTTGACCGCTGTAGGCTCGTCAGCTCCCGGTCTATCGAAATTCTCCGACAGTCAATACTTGTCGGACGGAACGGGAATAGATTGGTCAATACATAATCTACGAGTATTTACCGACAGTCAGTTGTGGTGAGTAGATCAGTAGGTCAGTGTCTCGATTCGTTACTACATAGTAAACAAGAATGTTTAGTTATAGATATATTTTTGTAAACGGAACGTGCCTGGCCAAGGTCGCACATTCAGCAGTTATTGTATAAACATTACATATAAGACCCGATGGAAGATCGGAGAGATAAGAGAGTAAGAAGTAAGACTGAGAGATAGACTCGTCACGCTGCCCGAGCGCTCAGCGCTACGCCTATATTCAGTAATACATACCAATAAATACTCAAAGTATAGTATGACCTGTGTTTAATTTAACACCCAGGCGCAGCATTACATGGCGATCCTGCTAGTTGTATTGTTGTAATTAAATAAAGTGAAAGTAGTGAACAAAAATGGAAGAAGAAGAAGAACTGATCATCGCCCATAGAGGCTGGTTGCTTCGCAGTTCCGGAGATGACGACCCAGGCCATCACGACGATCGAAGGAATGAATATACTGGCTGTGAACGAGTTCCGCAGGGAGAAACCGCGATGTTGCAGGAGATTAAGGTAGGATCTACCCTTGTTATAAATGACAGAGACGTACGAGATATGGACGTTAAATAATGTGTATGATGGAGTGAAATTGACATTTTTTTTAAAAATGAAGAAAAAAAAGAGACAATATTTTTTCAAGAAGAGACATTAATTTTTTATTATTAGTTACTTACATTAATGAATTTTCTATACATTAAGTTATGTTATGGAGGAAAAAGGGACATTTATTTTTTAAATATTTCTTGCTTTTTAAAGAATTATAACCTTGTATATATATTTTTTATTATTATTATTTTTATCATGATCAATTGTGGATATAAGTATTTTTTTTGGAATATTTGGTTAGGGATAATGGAAAATTTTTTTAGATTATGTATTAGATATATAATTATGACATGAATATTTTTGTTCTGTTTTTTGTGAACGGTTTCGGGTTTTTCGTCTTTACGGATTATTACATAATTTATTAAACCCCTATTATTATTAGTGACCTAAGTATTTCATTATTGTTTTTTTTATCATTATTAATTCTAGTGTTATTTTAATCATTATTAATTTTGTTATTAGATTTAATTTTATTGAACCCTCCTATATTTATTATATGACCTAGTGAACAGACACTATGAATAATTTTTTTTGAAGGAAAAACGAGATGAGTTAAATTTTGTCTATGTTATGAACAGTTTCGTTATTTTCCGGGAAAAAATTTTTTTTTCCTCTCCCCGTTAAGAGTTACAGTATGATATAGGATGACCCCCTGTTTTTGTTATTTAGCACTAGTTTATTATTATCAATGGTAATGTGTTAGTAGTTTCCTCGTTCGTGGCAATAACCATAATTTAGGGTTAAATGGAAAATTGTTTTTTGTTGTTTTTGCTGTAGATAATTAGTACTATTATTTTTTGGGAGCTATTCTTATTCAAGATTATGGAAATTTTTATATATAGTGTTGCAATTATAGAAAATAAGTAATCGCTCGTTCTGTTTATGGATTGTGTGACATTGACATTATTATTATTATAAACATTCTATTTTATAACATAGGTAATCTGATGACACTGGCCGAACATTGACTCACTATCGAGTTACTTTTGTTTTTATAATAATTGGTTCATTGAATGGATTTAGAATCTTGCGATTCTATCCTGGGTTTATTTGTTGTAACAAATTGAAGGAAATAAGAACTTATTTGAATTAAAAAATTTGAGCCAAAACGACGGCTTGAAAGTAGAGACATTGTTGAAACTAAATTAAACGAGTCAAATAAAAATTATGAAGAAGTGCAATAAATATTTTAGATCTTTCGATACTAGGAGAGTAGAGCCATCTGACCTTCAATTAGTATAGATAATAAAGCAAGAATCAACAATATTTTCGAGAATGTAAATATATATGTCAAATATTTCGAAGCTAGAAAACTTTTTTTTTATGATTATGAATATTTTTGCATTTATGTATTATTGTAGTTAAATCTTACCTGAGACCTACTTCGGAATTTTTAATTGTTTGATTAATTGAATAATTTAAATCACGTAATCAAGTTTTATCGTAAAATATTTGATTTGCTGATATTACGCATAAAAAATTGTTATTTATAAAAGTCACAGAAATTCTTTGAAGAAATTGTAAACTGTTGCTCACTGATGATACGCAAATAAGAAAATTAACTTATACTCGATGAAGCTTGGAATATTTGAAGTCGTCAAAAGGGACAAAAATATGAAAATTTAATATTGTTTTTAATAAAGTTTTAAACTTTGAGGCCCATATCAAATATAGGTACTGCTAAGACTGATTATAGTTTCCAAATTAGTGTGTATAGATAATGTTCAATTATTTAATGAGAGAGCAATTTTATTAAGGAGAATGCGTATATGACGCTCAGGGATGGATTATGCCCCCTGCTAATGAATTATGTTTTCATAATAATGAATTTTTACTGTAATTACGAGATGGAATCGTTGTAAATGAATGAACATATATTTTTTTTGTATGCTATATATAGATAGCGACCACTTCTTAAGTGAAGATGGATATGGTAGAGAAATGAAGAAATAAATATAATAGATGAGTATATATAAATTTTTGTGAGCAGAATAGTGGTTGTACTAATGTTGCAACACTTTACAGAATCTAAATATTCGATCGGCAATATTACGCGAGACGAAACGTTGAGAATTTTAGAAGCTATCTGTAGAGAAGATGGAATTAAAAAGCTCTCACATTATAGAAGCAAGGGAATATAATCAGTTTTAGGGACCTTTAGTTATTATTATTGTGAATATTATATATATTTATATATTGAGTTATGGTGGTTTTCGTGGTTACATATAGATGGTGGTTATATAATTGATAAATGAGATAAATGAAAGAGTCCACAAATTAAAGTAAAAGGTAATTTATATAGAGTACTAAAATGGCTGAAATGAAATAATAGTAATATATCAAAAATTATGGCGTATCATCACGAGAGTATAGGGACGTTAGACAGCGCGTATAAAAATTATACGTAGAATAAATTGTTTTAAAAAATTGTCATTGTATATATAACAACTTCCAGCACACTCCACAAGGATATGGTAATTAACCATGCATAGGAAATTGAAAGAAATTTTAAATTATCATACATTTAAACGAGACAGAATTTTCTCGAGTAACCTCACATGTAAAATTCTTTTCAATTAGCCCGAGAGGTGTGGTGAGTAGATCAGTAGGTCAGTGTCTCGATTCGTTACTACATAGTAAACAAGAATGTTTAGTTATAGATATATTGTTGTAAACGGAACGTGCCTGGCCAAGGTCGCACATTCAGCAGTTATTGTATAAACATTACATATAAGACCCGATGGAAGATCGGAGAGATAAGAGAGTAAGAAGTAAGACTGAGAGATAGACTCGTCACGCTGCCCGAGCGCTCAGCGCTACGCCTATATTCAGTAATACATACCAATAAATACTCAAAGTATAGTATGAACCTGTGTTTAATTTAACACCCAGGACCAGGCATTACACAGTACTTGTCGGGCGGAACAGAAATAGGTTAGTCAATACCCAACCTACGAGGATTTCCGACAATCAATAATTGTCGGACGGAACGGGAATAGATTGGTCAATACCCAACCTACGAGGATTTCCGACAATCAATACTTGGCGGGCGAAACGGAAATAGATTGGTCAGTACCCTAGCCTGATTGTTTCTTGATTTCTTTTAGTTAGTCCTGAAGAAGAGAATAATTAATTCTCGAAAGTTCGAACTAATACAAAAGGAGTTTATTTTTCACTTGTATATTATATGTTTATTTCACCTTGGATACGGTTGCTATAAACACACTCATTATGCCCTAGGCCATTACGCCCGCATTTGCGGGCATAATGGATTTAAAACGCCCGCTTATTGTACTAGGAGAAATGAAGCAAATTTCATTGATTAAATACTTCATAATCCTTATCGTATCCGACTCTGGATTTCTCCGGCAATTAATTATTCGCAGCTTTGGCTGCATATTCTATGATATTCTTGGGTAAATTCATTTTCATTTTCATTATTTCTATAAGACTACACAAAGAAAGCAGCATGACATTCACTGAATATGATGACAAAAATATTCACAAACGTCAAACTATCAACAAATTACATGCCTACTATGAGAAGGAAAATGGATAGGAGCAATGAAATTTTAAAATCTCTATTTCATCATAATATAATAATTTTTTCGTGAAAAATAAAATCTTGTATGCACCGCGTGCGTTACTAGATCCTTATGCCCATCGGGCAACATTCATCCCTCGGGCCGAATGTTTTGCTCAGGGCATAAGGATCTATATAACGCACTTGGTACATAATAGTTATTTTCCTAACAAGTGCGGAAAGAGATATTTTCCCGCACGAAACTGCCGTAAGCAGATGAGTGCGGGAAAGACTCTTTCCGCACGAGTTAGGAACAATAATTTTTCTACAAGCGCTTATTTTACAGGAGATTTCAACACACCGATGAAATTCGATTTGATATATTCAAATAATTTCATACTAATGACATATTATGTTAATTCACATGTCGTTTCCATAGTAACGTCGTCGGTGGCGTTCGGTGCATAGAGACATATCATTATTCAGTTTATTCTCTAATAAAAGCGTGCGGGAAAAATCCCCGCTATTCCATTACCGCACGCAAACGCGTGCGGAAATGGAATAGCAGGGGTTTTTCCCGCACTGTTTGGCAATGTGACTCTTTACGAATTGAAATGCGTGCGAGAAAAGGGTTGAAAGCGCACGCTTGTAGAAAAATAACTATTTTTCCTTCTTTTTTCCTTGCATTCTCAAAATTTTGACTGCAGCACCACGAACAGATACCTTTTAATTGTTTTTCAAAGTTCTTTTATCAACTGGTCAGTAACGAGCATTTCAACCATCATATATATATATATATATATATATATATATATATATATATATATATATATATATAATTATATATATATATTTATATATATATATAAATATATATAATTATATATATATATATATATATATATATATATATATATATATATATATATATATATATATATATATATATATATATATATATATATATATATATATGGGTTTAGATATATAATATATAAGAAAGACTCACCCTGCATCTTGTGCTTCGTGTGCCCGTATTATCGACAGGAGATTATTATTTTGTAGAAAGTCACAACAGGCAGCATAACTGAAACAACCAACAGAAATTCAATTTGAAATGTTATATTCCACACTCAAATTGAAAAAAATATTCTTAACTTAAATTATCATCTCGAAACATGGTTCATATATACATACATGTAGATATATATATATATATATATATATATATATATATATATATATATATATATATATATATATATATATATATATATAATATTATAACCAGCTCCGCTAGGAGGTTTGTTTGATTAGTTTCAAATAAATGTCCAAGGTAACTTAATTTTATAACCACGGGCGTGTTTTCCGTTTAATACGAATAATTCCCCCTCATATTCATCTGCCATTGCGATAAAATTCGGAGCGATTGCTGCTTGCGGTGTGTAAATGTTGAATCACATCGAATTGATATGTCAAATTTGCCCTGGCAGATAATGTAGCCACCTTCGGGTGTTCCGGACGTACGAGTTCTCGTTGCCGAAATGTCTTCGTCTATCTGAAAGATGTGGTTCAATTGTTTCCGACTGGTGGCGCTGTGTCATATTTATATGCCATTGAGTTACGAGAAGGAAAATATGAGACCGTTTGAAATGTTGGTTTTGTCACTTTCGATGGATGGATGATACAGATGAGCCCCAATAAGGCCGAAACAGTCTGTCTATCAATTTCCATCGATTGTAATAAACAAATTAACATTTCTAAAAATTACCGTCTAGGGTAGATGTGAATATTTCGATATACACATATATATATATATATATATATATATATATATATATATATATATATATATATATATATATATATATATATATATATATATTTATGATAGATATGCTCTCAATTGTGTTGTATTTTCAGTGATTTGTCTTTCATCAGCAAAAACTGTATTTTATTTAAAAGTTCATGCTTCGTCACGAAATCCATGACTTTCTCAAAACTTTTGAAAGATCATAATTTTAACTATGCCATACAAAAATTTTATAATGGGAAAAAATGGAACTTAGGGACGAAATCTTAACTTTCTAACAAAATCTGTTTAAAAATTTAGATTATATATTATTTCTAATATACAGGGCCGGCCTGTAATAAGGGTGCAAGGAGTGCAACGGCACCAGGGCGGCATTCTACAAAGGGGCGGCACAAATAAATTCTCTCAAATTTATGAGCACATTCCCCATAGCATTGAAATTATATTTAAATTATATTTGTACACCGTCAATTTGCCGACACAGGACAGCAAAACAGTAGATTTTGTGAAATGAGCTTGACTTAAAAACTAGGATATAGGCAGTACTTTATTCAGACAAAAATATGTATGAAGTAGTATGAAATGAGAGTGAACTAAAACTGAAATAATAGTTATTGTGTCAAGTATTTTTTGTAGTTTTAAAGTTTAGGAACATAAGTATTTTTCTCTCATTATTTTAAAATTCAAGCTCTTATTTTTATTGAATTATTTGGAAGAATTACATGTTGATATGAAATATATGAAAGGGTAGGGATATTACTATAGTGCCTACACACAAGGAAAAAATAATTTAATTAATATTTTCCCCAACTTATATGTTACAGATTTTTCAACGATGCATATCACTGTTGCTCATGATGAGAGATCTTTTTCAAAATTTAAAATAATTATAAACTATCTGAGATCAGGAATGAGCCAGAATAGGCTTACAAATTCGACTACTATAAGCATGAAGAAAGATATCTGCGAAGCGTTAGATATGATATATTCAATTGAAGCATTTGCAATTGAGAAAGAAAGGTAAGTTACTTTCAATAATTAAAATATATGTATCTCTGTATAATTTATTAGTTTAATTTATATTTATAACTCATAAAGCATCTAATAAAAAATATTTCAGAACTACGAATAAAATAAATTTGCACACTAACATTAGACGTTCGCCACCTTCCTCTTCAGCTTTTGAAAAAAATTGTTCGTACTGTAGCAGTGGAAGCCACAAGATTTCAAGGTTCTCGTCCATGGATCCTCCAGACCGGCATAAATTTGTAAAAAACTAAGAATTATTTTAATTGCTTAGGAAACAAGCACAATGTTGAAAATTGCCTCTCTATCTCGGAATGCGCTCTTTATAACCATACTTTACTACACTCAACTAATTGAAATTGTAATATTCAAATTAGTAGAGCAAATAGTGATAATTAGGCCAAGCTACAGAGATTTTTTCATGTAAAAAGTGTTAGAAGAAAACCAGCCATTGTTTGAAAAATAGTTCCACATGATATAGTGATATGTTCTTCACTCGACTTTATTATTTATGTCTTTGTTATTAACAATTTTTAACGTTTTTTTAGTTTTTTGCTTATAAAATTGAAATTATCAGAGTAATCGTGATGGTGTCAATAGACTTATTGTAGAGTACGAGAGGTCGGATGACTCGATCAGACCCTTAGTCTATGGGAAAATCGAAAATAACCGGCCAGAATGCAGTTTTTTCAAAAATTCATAACTCGGTTATTTTTTTTGCTAAAGCGTAGATCCTCCGGATAGTATCATTTATCAATATATACTTTATTTGTGCGAAGAACAGGAACTGTCCGATGCATAGTTCTTGATCTGTGGCCATTTGAATATTTCACTAAGCAATTTTCCAGCAGACCTGAATGCGACAGGTATGGTCCGATTTCAATTCATAAAAAAGATTTTGAAAGTAGAATTCTCATAGTTCAAAACGTTCATCTTGGTTTTACATGAAAACGCTGAAAAATAAAGCTGAACATGACGAAAAACGGCCGAGAAATAACCATCATGTTCAAAATGCCGATGCTTTCGAATGTCATGCTTATCCTTGCCTGCTGCTCTACCCCCCACTCTTCAACTACTCTCACGTGCTCGGCCCTTTTTCGTCATGTTCAGCTTTATTTTTAACATATTTCTCAGCTTTTTCGTGTAAAACCAAGATGAACGTTTCGAACTATGAGAATTCTACTTTCAAAATCTATTTTGTAAAGTGAAATCGGACCACACCGCATTCAGGTCTGCTGGAAAATTGCATAGTCAAATATTCAAATGACCACAGATCGAAAACTATGCATCGGACAGTTCCTGCTCTCCGCAAAAATGAAGTTTATATTGATAAATAATACTTACCGGAGGATCTACGCTTCAACTCAAAAAATAACCGAGTTATGAATTTTTGAAAAAACTGCATTTTGGACGGTTTTTTTCAATTTTCCCATAGACTAAGGGTCTGATCGAGTCATCCGACCTCTCATTTTTTTCGTCCTTTCGCAATTCTTTGCATAAAATTATTGATAATAAAGATATAAATAACAAAGTGGAGTGAAAAACATATCGCTGTATCATGTGGAACTATTTTACAAACAATGGAGGAGCTGGTTTTCTTCTAACACTTTTTGCACAAAATGCTCATTCTGAATCTCTGTAGCTTGGCCTAAATACCCAGCGCAACAAGTCGACAATTTCAGTAGCACTCTATCACCCGGACATCCTATTCTCCCAGGTATTCTCAAAATAAACACATTAATCAGTCTACATTAGGTACTTTGAATTCTATAAATCATTCTCAAAACGCTCACACGGATCAGTACCAAGGCCCCTCCAATTGAGTTTCTGAAGCAATTCTAAAAACTCTCCTGTAAACACTACAGCAATACAATTAGACTAGGTATACATCGTATAAGGAAAATCTATATATCTCTGGAATTTGTTCGGAACTCTAGTAATTCTTCAACTGAGATGTCAGATGTTTATGTTCACTCTAAATTCGTTTACACGTGGAAAATTTTTGTGCTATCGTTGAGAAGATCACCCAACAACTACTGCAAATTCCACTAGCATTTAACAAACTTGAAATTCCTAACGAAATTACGTACTCTCTAAAAGACTTGGAATTCTATGAGCCTTCCGAAATGGATATTAGAGCCGGCGCACAAATTTATTACTCCTTTTTCAATAATGGTCTTTCAAAACTAGGCAAAGGCCTCCCCATTGATTTTAACTCTCACTTAGGTTGGATAATATTTGAGACAGTGATGAGTAGTTACTTAAATCAAAGTCTTGCTGGTTGTTGGTCACACAATCTCTATCTCACTCTGATAACTTTGAGAAACTTGTTTTTGGATCAAGAGGAAGTCCAAACTATCCCCTTCATCTCGCACGAAGGTGAATTGGCACAATAAGTTAGACGTCTCTTACATTAATGCCCGAAAAAGATTTTTCCCCAAAAAAACTGTTTGAAATGGAACTCAACCCCTTTAGTGACTATAAAAAATTTATTGATGAATATTTCGAATTAGGACACGCGCGATACGCTATTTCACAAGTGAGTTCTAAGAGAACATATATTTCATTCCACATTTATGTGATGTTAGGGAAAACAGCATTACCACGAAATTACTTAATGTGTTCGATTTTTTATGTAGAATTACATCTTTGATGTGACATTACATTAAAAAGATTTCAAGTACAGCCAGACGTTTTTGATATCTTTTGTCGTTTTAGAAGTTCAAAAATGTTTAAATGGCGGATATTGAAAAAATGTACAGACAGTTACTAATGAATAATTTTCGGCTGAATATTTTATGGAGGGAGTCCCCCTCAGATCCACTCAAATGCATGGAACTCTCCACTGTCTCGTTTGGTCAAACTTGCTTCCTCTATTTAGCCACTCGTGCCCTGAAGGACATTGCCCTTCAAAACAAACAACTCAGTTTCGCTTCTGTTTCCCTACTCAATAAAACAAACGTGAACAACATTATCACAGGCACGCAAGAAATTTCACATCTTGAGCAATTGAATTTCGAGATGAATACCGCCCTCAAAAAACCATGGGATTCGTTTGCACAAATTGTGTTCAAATTCACAGCATTTTATACGTGAAATTTCCCAGCCTAAAATCTCTGATATTAATGAATTACCCTGTAAAATAAATCAGCGCCAAATACACGAGGATACAGTCTATTTAAACTACAGATTTTATATATTTTTTTCCAGAATTGTTATTTCAACTAGCTGTTTCTTGCCTATTATTGAGGTATGATGTTATTTTTTTTCCAATTGTTACTACTATTTTGACCAGTTTCTTCCTTTATAATCGACCACAAAAAGCTTTACATTTGTTTCCAGCGTTTTTGATGATTCTATCATTGTATCTCCTCATACTGGCTTCAATTTATTTTCTAATTAGTTTCTTGTAGTATTTAAACAATTCATTTACTTCATCTGATTCTGTAAGTTGAAATATTATTTTCACGGTAGAGAATGAAAATACTTTTGAAGATAAACTAAACACAGTAATTGATGGCCGCCCACCCATAAATATAAACAGCGAAACGGTAGAGTCCATCTGGCTAGAAACTAAAGATATCATAACCACCTCTGTCAGACAGATGCCGACAACTCACGAGTCGAAAAAACATCAATACTTAATGTCGAACGAGACACTAGAAGTGATCAATAATAGACGCACCCTCAGAAACAATGGCTTAAACCCGCAGGAAACAAAATCGAAATACGCAGAACTAAGTGAACACATTCAAAGACTACGTAGGAGAGATAAAAATACGTACTTGAAAAACATATGTAGTAAAGCACAACAAAATTCCGAACACAACAACTCCAGAGGTCTATTCCAATCAGTTAAGCAAATAAACCGCCAATTCTCTCCAACTCATGGGCCATATTGAATGAAATTTTAGAAATCTGGGGGAAGTACAGCGAGAACCTGTTCCAAGATGGAAACTCCAACCACAGAACTGAGCAATCACACATAACGGACGAATCTTCCATTCTCAAAGCAGAGGTAGAACTGACCATTAAGAAACTTGAATCAAACAGAGCCCCATGATGCGAAGGTATTTCGGCAGAAGAGATGAAGACCATGGGAGTGAGGGGTATTTATTTTAAAGCCTCTGCATCTCTTAATTGATATACGTAACCAGTAAGGCATCTATGAGAATCGACAATCACCTATCCAAAATCTGTAAAATTGAATGCGACAGGGATGCATCTTGTCGACCATTCTGTTCAACACCGTGACAGACGGATAGAAGGGGGAATTGCGGTCGGAGGAGTAAAGATCTGAAACCTCCGCTATGCAGATGATACCATCTTGTTGACTAGCACCCAAGACAAACTCCTGCATAATCTGGAAACTGTAAGTAGAAACCTTGGCCTAGATATTAACTACTCGAAAACCAAAGTGATGATTATTGTTAGAGCTCGTAATAATCAGCCAGATATCTAGCATCTGAGTCAATGCCAAGTCGTTGACCAGTACGTCTATCTGGGAGCACTGATTTCAAATGAAGGGGCAGTTCACAGGAAATCAATCGTAGACGTGAAATCGCCAGAAGAACAGCAAGGAGCCTTGAAAAACATGGCGAGATAGTGACATCACTTTGAACACAAAAAAAAATTATCACCAAAACACTAACTAGTCTATCATCTACGACATCAAAAAACCCCAAAGTTTATCTAAAATAGTACAAGTCCGAATCCTCAGATATTTCGGGCACATACAGAGCTGAGATGAGGATAATCTAGAGCTACTAATAGTCCAGGAGCAGGTAGGAGGTACAAGGCCCAGAGGTAGGTCGCCAACACGCTGGACTGACCAAATAAGAGCATCCACTGACTTAACAATAAATCAAGCTGCATCCGGCGCCTAAAACCGAGAAAAGTGGCGAGAAATAGTTAGTCGCGTAACCAAATGATGTGAAGCTGTGATCACGACTTCTCTGCTGGGAGAAAAACGGAGAAGAAGAGAAGAAGATTCGAACATATGACTGAAAAGCAGAAGTACAGACCCAGATAACACCACCGACAGTGAGTATTGTCTTTTGTTCCAATCACAGAAAAATTTAAAAACCCATCTTCCGAAAACCGAAAACATGAAGAAAAATTTATGGAAATTACAGTACTACGGACGTCAAGTCCTCGCTATCGTGTGCGTGCATCCAAAGACAGAAGAAATATGTCAATGTTGTTGAGATTCATGACGTCACTCCTCTTATGGCTGCTTTTTTGCACAGCTATACTTCGGTTTCGTGACTGCGATGGCTGGCCTTATCAAACAAAGGGACAGTCATTGCAGTTAATGTGATAAACATTATCGGATTAGTTGCAATGCCCATCGGTTTATATAGGCCAGACATCACAGTCACGAAAACGACGTATAGCTATATACAAAAGTGACATAAGACTGCATCCGGATATGTGTGCTTTAGCGACACATGCGTTCAGGTTGTCCCATTCTATAAATTTTGATGATACAGAGGATCTCTCACCAAATCGGATAACTCCAAAGGTGTCTATTTGGAAATCTATTTCATCAACGAACACTTGGACAGCAGTAAGAGGAGCGAGTCTTTACAAAATTAACACATATCTTCTGTATTTGGAGTGACGGACGCATAGCAAAGTAATAGTAATATAATAGTAATAGCGGGGATGTGATGTTATTCACTTCTGGTGCGTTGGGCATTCAGTTTGTTCAATTTCGCTTCTTCTTGTTTCAGTTTGAACCATTTTCAACAAATATCGGTATACTTGTTCGAATCATAAATTGGACAAAATTTCACATAGAAATGATAATATAGTAACATTAGGGGAGCGCCTAGGGAGTACCGATATAAGATACTAGTACTGTTTATGAGGCTTGATTTTCAACAAATATCGGTTTACTAGGTCGAATCATAAATTGGGCAAGATTTCACATTGAAATAATACTATAGTAATATTAGGGAGGCGCCTAAGTTGTATCTATATAAGAAACTAGAATTCTGTATGAGACTATAGGCATGAAAAAAATAGATTTTATTTCTTTTGCTGCGTAAGTGGCTGTGATTTCAAAAATGAACATTGTTTTCAAATTCAAACAACTTTTGCAAATAAATATTTTTAATGACGTTGAAAATAAAAGTAGTGTACTCTCGATCAAAATTTCTATTTTCTGACAAATGGATAATTGAAAAGTTATATATATGATATATGTATATATATATATATATATATATATATATATATATATATATATATATATATATATATATATATATATACATCCAAAGAGTCCGACACACGTGTCAACGGCTGCTTCCATATAAACGTACTATACCGATAATTTTACTCCACATCTTTAATGTTTTCCCATGACTCATTTCTTTGTTGTTAGATAAATAATACCCTATTATTTTTATTTTCAAACATTACGTAGGTAAAGGTTTCTTTGGTTTCCCTTACCATCTAATCATAACATTTTTGAATGTTAATATTAGACTGAATAGTATATAATAAATAACTAGCAAGACAAAGCAGCCTTATTTTTTCAATTTTTTCACATCAATAAATGTCAAAGAAATTTCAATTAAGAATATCGAAGTAAAACGTCAACTCTTTAATAAAAAAAAAGTTTTTTAAGATTCAACCAGCCTGTTATTGCTAATAATTATCAAGAGATTATATATATATATATATATATATATATATATATATATATATATATATATATATATATATATATATATATATATATATATACCTATATTTGTTGAATCGACCTTACCAGACCAGATACGTCGGACAGACAACCTGAGACCTCGTTAAACTAAATAAAATATTGGAGTATATGAATCGAAAATGTAATATAATGAATTTTCACTTTATGAAGCAGCCTAAGAGGGGAAATAAATTTAGCTTAAATATTTTCTAGAAAGATAGGTATACGCTATAAAACCAAAGCAAATACTCCTCTTTCCAGACCAATTAATATACAATTTTACATATGTACTGACGCTACCAGGCCATACCCTGTTGCCACTTCAAACGCAAAGCTTCTGCAAGTCTTCGATTAAATTGGAGCGAAAACGTATATAAAAGTGTTAGTTTGTATAAACGTACATACGTGTTTTTTGTGTATCACAATGAATCGTGGAAGACTGCTTGTCCAATAAGCCCAAAATAATGAAACTCACGGCAAGTATACAAAGTAAAAGAACGACTTTTAGAACAAATCGACATTTATCCTACATAGTAGGAAATATTGATTTTTACCAGCAAGTTTTTATTTTTACAAAAATAAAGCTTGTGCTGTAAGGAGGCCATATCTGCAACAATTTTTGAAATGGAACTTCAGTTGACATATGGCAAAAAGTACAATTTTTGGAGTACATTTGTATGAAATTTATTTTTTGTAATTCTTGACGGATTGACCTTAACCTCTAATCAGTTCCTGTCCTAAGCTAGAGAATGAGATTGACGAATTTTTGTAATCGAATGAGCTAATCTTGAGATATCGTGTCCACAGGAAACACGAAACAAACAAAATTTAAACAAGAATTTTCCTGGCTCAATCTTTTTTCGTTTTTCGTGGTGTAGATGGTTGGAAACGTCGAGAAAAGATTTTTTTGTACGATTTCATAACGACGGGTCGACATTGTCGTGCCGTCGTAATAATATATTCTGCTTCAATCTCATATTGTAATATTCCACATGACGGGAAAAAATTTATTAGTTGTCAATTTATGAAGATTCTCAAGCAATACACTCTCATTCGTATACCGTCAAACTCTATTTTCGAAACTACCGTTGTAGTCTGTACACCTGTTACATCGACGCAACTATAAATTCTTGCTGTTATTGCAGATGGAGCACTATATCCTGCAATGCCCAATACTAGGAAAGTGTATCCTTGGAATAATAAGACTGATAAGAAATTAGCAGCTGATCCATATGAATTCAATGGAACGAATTAACAAGGAGCTTCAATCATTTGTACCGATACTATTTCTACTAAGTAGTGATAGAAGTGTAGATTCAATTGGGAAGCTAATTTCGTTGAATAAATCGAAAATCAACATACTGGCCTATGCCTTGATTCAACCAAAAAGAAGCAGGGGTGGAGGGAGCGTAACGGATATGCACACACAAAATGCTCCTATAAATCAAGAAGAAACATATTATGTACCCTTGAATAATCCAGGAACCAAAATTCTAGATCATATGTCAGGTTATGTGAGTTTCCCGGAAAAAACAAGCAATATCCAATTCGAAAGAGGGACCACCAATGAGATGAAAAAAGTCGATGAAATCGGTGTGAAAGCAATCCACCTCCCAATATGTAGTAGAAATACATTTAAGTCTATTTCAGACAACTCTCTTGGTTTCCCCTCATTTTTACACACCGACGATTCTTCTAGCAATATACACAGTGTAGAAGATTCAGCCAATGTCTGGGTTAAGGTAAACAAAACTGAAATTTTTAATGACATCTAGTTCTTGTTAAAAATAGATATTCTGTGTTGTTATACAACAGTACGATGGCCATATTTTCAAGTTTCAAAGAACTACTTTTTGGATGATCCCATGATTTAAATGATATATTTATACATGCACAAGAATTTCATTCATGTACATAGGTTAATCGTATCCATAATAAGTTAACTAGAATTATTTCGTGGTATCAATCATCAGTATAAAATGTATTTTTTTATTGTGTGAAATACTTTCTCTAATGAATTTTATCTTATAGAATTGTGCCAAGACTGAAATTAACGGTAAATTAGATGACTTTAACGAACGGGGCAACTATCTGGAGGCCCACAAGTTTGGAATCGAAGGTAATTACGGATCGGCGAAACTTTTCTGAGCTTTGACGAAAAAATTCTGATTGATAAGCAGATGTTTTATTGAATAAAGCAAAATGTTTTGTGCAAAAATTTTGAAGAATCGACATGCGTTAAGTCCTACAACCTCTATGGAAAATTAAGCAAATTTGCAATTGCATTTTTAAAATTTCATTGTTCATAGAAAGCGAGAACCTGAATTTCAGTTGAATTTAATTTTTCCAGAAAGTTAGGAAAAATAATGCTCCCAATTATTTCAAAAGGTCATAAGCAATTAAGAAATTTTTGTTGGGGTAAAATGCTATAATTTAAGCAACAACAAGGCATATTGGTATTTCTGCTCTCATTTTCTATTCACGTATTTTCTTTGAATAATAACTTAGCGATAGTTACCAGTGAACAGAATAATAATATTAATCATTTTTTCAATATTAGATACTGCCGCAATGTCTTACAAGGAGAAAGTCGATCGATATCTTCAAAATTTTGAAACTGAAAATGGAATATACGATGCTGCTCCATACAAATTCAACTTAAACAATAACGAACGTCCTCTTGGTGTCTGTACCGATAATTTTTACATTGAAAAAAATTATGCTGATGCATGTAGAATGTCTAGTTCAAATATCAATGATAAAGTGTTACTAACTCCTGATCAAACACCTTCAATTTGTGGCGATCAATCAAAGATTCACATATTAGATTACGGGATCATCCAGACCGAAAAAAGTAGAAATAATATTGATAGAGACTATTTTGAAAAAAATACGGCCGACAAAACGAATATACTTACATCAGAGATTAATTTTTATGGTAACGATTATATACCTATGATGAACTCAACAATGGAAACACTAGTTTCTACGGAAAACCAATTAATTAACACTGACCAATCAAAAAGTAGTAAGCTTTGTCTAGAAAAAAGTATAGCTGAAAATTTTGTTGAAAACAAGAAGAAAATTGAAAAAGGAGAAAAAAATAAAGTAACTACGCCTAACATTTCCATTTGTAGCAATGATTCTCTCGAAACCTTTTCGGGAAATACTCTTGACCCAGACTTTTCTCCTACATCAACTAGTTCAGCTAGTTTCAGCAATACAGAAGGTGAAAATTGTGCTGTCAAGGTAAGTGTTAAAGAAATATTCGAGACATATTTCCAGAAGTATCTAGTTCGATGTAAACGGGAACAAAATACTATTTTATTGCAACATTTTCGATTCTAGATATTGACTTTAGTTTTTCAAATGAATGTTGGCATTTCATCAATGTATAGCAGTACAAAAGTTAATTACGCAAACTTCCCAATAGTTGATATCAATTGAAAATAACAGACAATTGAGGTTTTTTTTTCGTGTAGTATTTTCCTAACGGCAAAATTTTTAGTTATGCAATTTGGAATTCTTAGTAGATTTCACCTGCCTTTTTCCTGGCTGCTATTGATATTCTACAACACAAACTGGTAATAGTATTAGTTCAAGTTGATGTTTTGAATCATTGTTTTTACCTTGAGCAGTCAATATCCATTATTCAATGTCAAAAAATATCATGTTATAGCATGTTAGCCAGGGATCGAACACCCTTCTATCCATTTAACTTTTCGATGGTGACTGCTTTTCTCTTTCAATTTGATACATTATATAACACAAAAAATTCTATATTTTGAATAGAAAGAAGCAATTGAAATGCCATAATAATATTATAGCGACGTGTGGAATCTTTTTCCATTTAAAGTAACATATCGGTTTCAAGATAATTTCATTCTCAAACAGACCTCCAAATTTTAAAACATTTGAATAGCTCATCATATTGCAATTAATTTCAAACTCCCTAGCACAGTGATAAACATAATAATTGAATCTGAGCAAAAAGTAATTAGTTGGGATCATGATACACATTTTTTGTTTATTCAAGTAAATCAGGAGATTTTCCATTCATAAGTTGTTTTTCACACAATAACTGGAAAACTAAATTGGTTGTCACGGGAGTATAGTTTACTCAAATATTTTCAAATTAGAGAGGTTGTTGTGATAATGTGAGTAGGGTTATAATAATTAAAAACAATGGTCTAATTTCCACTTATATCAATGGAATCAAGTGGAAATTAAACCAACGTCATTATTATAAGTGTAATAATGAATTTCCATAAAGTAGATACCGCATTCATGAAAAACTCATGTGAGTAGGTACCTCGATCCTTCGAGTAGGAAAAAGGATTATTCAAAATATCGGTTAACGGTAAATGAATAAATTTTTTACGCCAAGAAGTATTTTCTGTGTTATATTAGTCCATTCACCGAACGGTTAATTAATTTTTTACGTTGCGAGAAACTCAAGTATTAGGTGTTAAATTCTTTTGTTTCTCTTCATAAGGTGTTCAGTATTTGGTTAAAACTTTGTGAAAACCAGTTCAAATTCTCTAAATTTTGAAAGCTGGTACCTTTCAAAATTCAGAGAAGGGAGAAAGACTTTATCCTCATGAAAATATCTATATAATTGATTTTGATTTTAGCAAGGAAGAGATCCAGAAATTAGAGCAACAGTAACAGTTGAACCGAAGTTAATTAACAGCAAAAAACTAAAAAAAGACCTTTGCCCCTTTTGCTTTGAAGAAGTAGATCATTTTGCAAGACATATCATTAAAAAACATTCCGATGACGAATCAGTTAAAAAAATTTCCAATATGCGACTTAAAAGTAATGAACGTCGCACAGCAATTATGGCTTTGCGAAAGAAAGGAAATTTTTTGTTGAATGAACAAAAAAATGTGATTAAAGTTGTTCGACAGCCTAACAGTAATCAAGAGGATGCTGAATATTTTCCTTGCATAAATTGTTATGGATTTTATAAGAAAAGTTATTTGTGGAGGCACAGAAAAATTTGTAAAATGAAAGAAAAAAATCAAACTAGTTCTTCGAGAAATCATTTGACAGAATCCCAAACATTTTTAGCAACAACAGGCATTCTTGGAAATTTTTTGAATAAAAGTCGATTAAAACATGAAGTATTTGGAATAATGAGACCAGATGAAATTAGTTTTACAGCAAAATCTGATCCTTTAATTTGCCTGTTTGGAGAATCATATCTTAATAAACACAAGAGAAAGCAAATGAACATAGTCGTCTCTAACAAGATGCGTGAACTTGCTAGATTGAAAATTGCGTTGAAGAAATGTACAACTATTGAAAATTTACTCAGTGTCTTGAAACCACATTGCTACGAATTCATTGTGGCTGCAACTAAATTGATGTGTGGCTACGATATTGAAAACAAAACGTTCAGGTCTTCCTCTTTGGCACTTCATTTGGGAACGAGTTTAAAGTTTCTGTGTGATATCGCCACTAAAGGACTTTTAACCAACAACCCTTTATTTATAAACGTTGACCGAGAAAAAACGATAAAAGAGATTAAGCAGGTACGTTATATGATTGAAAAACATTGGTGTAATGATATAGCCAGTTTAGCTAACAAAGTTTTAAACGAACAAAAGTTTTCGAGACCTAAATTGTTGCCTTTTACTGAGGATATAAAATCACTCAATCAATACGTAAAAGAATCTGCAGAAAGGGCATACGTAAAACTGAAAATTCATATGGGAATCTCTAGCAATGAAGATATTGCAAATGACTACAAAACTCTAGCTGAGTGTACCTTAGTGTTAGTACTTATTTTCAATCGCAAAAGAGTAGGAGAAGTCCAATTCCTAAACATTCCGACATATGAGAATAGTAACTTTTCTATAAATCAAGAAGAATGTTTAGGTTCCCTGACACCTTTAGAAAAAACGATGAGTGCTACATTCAAGAGAGTCGTTGTATTTGGCAAAGGTGGCAAACCAGTACCTATCTTATTTACAAAACTTATGCAGAGGTATATGGGTATGCTACTAGATGTTCGAAAGAACACAGAAGTGGTTCCTCTATCTAATAGATATGTTTTTGCAAATCTTAATTCAGATGACAGGTGGATGAGCGGTCCATCCGTTTTGCGAAAATATGCACACAAATGTGGCGCAAAAAACCCTCATCTACTTACTAGCACAAGGTTCAGGAAACAGTTAGCTACTATCCTCCAGCTCATGAACTTTGAAAGTGACGAGATGGAACAAATCGCACGTTTTATGGGCCATACAGAAAAAACACATAGAGATTTTTATAGGTAAGGTATGCCGCTTCAACTCCAACTGAAAGACGATAGATATTACTATCGACTGTAATGCATAAACGACACAAATTTGCCCAAATTAACGCTTGTTATTCGAAAAAAGTAAAAAATTTATTCTGTTTTCAGATTGACGGAAGATGTGTACCAGACTGCCAAGGTAGCGAAAGTACTATTGCTTTTAAATGCGGGAAAAGGCACAGAATTCAAAGGAAAGAGTCTGGCTGAAATCGAAGTTGAAAATGAAATATTAGAGTGCGATGAAGAGAAAATAATTGAAGATAACGAAGAGGTCGATACGCTGGACCAACACTTGGAAGACAAAATTGAAATAGGAAAGAAAAGTGCCGAAATCAAGATATACAAAGAAAGACAACAAGATTGCAAAAATGATGTAGATCAACCTCCAAGAAATGTTGATCCTAGAAAAAACATCATTGTACCGGCAATCTAATCCTGAAATATCGTTATTTGCTTTGGTTGGTATGCGAATACAATTTGTTTAAGTATTTATGTATCATTAAATTTAAAATTTAATTCATTTGTATATTAGGATGTAACCTATTAATGAATAAACATATTATTATTATATTATTATATATTATTATTATTAAATTATTATATTATTATTATTATATATGTATATATATTATATATATATATATATATATATATATATATATATATATATATATATATATATATATATAGAAAACAGAATTCTTCGTGTTAACGATACACGTTCGTGGCAATAAAATGAAGTGAACTAGGACATTTATTTGAAACTAATCAAACAAACCTCCTAGCGGAGCTGGTTATACGAGTTCACGAAACATCGAAATGCCTCCATATACCTTGGGATGGTGTATGTTGGAATCATTAAGTTGTTTATCACAATCAATGGAAATGATAGACAGTCTGTTTCGCCCTTATTTGGGGCTCATCAGTATCATCTATCCATCGAAAGTGATAACCAACCAAATATTTCTAACGGCGTTATATTTTCCTTCCAGTGACTATATGGCATATAAATATGACACAGCGCCACCAGTCGGAAACAAATGAACCACATCCCACAGATAGAAGAAAACATTTCGGCAACGAGAACTCGTACGTCCTGACACCCGAAGGTGGTTACTATAATCGCTAAGCAAGAGTAAAGTTGATACATCCATTCGATTTAATTCAACATTCACACGCCGCAAGTAACAAGCGCTCCAAATTTTATCAACTTTACTCTTGCTTAGCGATTATAGTAACCACCTTCGGGTGTCAGGACGTACGAGTTCTCGTTGCCGAAATGTTTTCTTCTATCTGTGGGATGTGGTTCATTTGTTTCCGACTGGTGGCGCTGTGTCATATTTATATGCCATATAGTCACTGGAAGGAAAATATAACGCCGTTGGAAATATTTGGTTGGTTATCACTTTCGATGGATAGATGATACTGATGAGCCCCAAATAAGGGCGAAACTGACTGTCTATCATTTCCATTGATTGTGATAAACAACTCAATGATTCTAACATACACCATCCTAAGGTATATGGAGGCATTTCGATGTTTCGTGAACTCGTATAACCAGCTCCGCTAGGAGGTTTGTTTGATTAGTTTCAAATAAATGTCCTAGTTCACTTCATTTTATATATATATATATTTATATATAAAACAAAAGCAAAATTATCGGTCTAGCCCGCATATGTCGAAGCAGCCGTTGACACGTGTTTCGGACTCATTGGTCCTCATCAGAACGGCGTAGCCAAGTATGCGATGGAAAACCTGGAAATGAAACAGCAACAACATGCAGAATCCTTTGCTTCGGAAGACAATCACACATTTGTGGTACATTGTTCGAACTCTCCGGTTTGGGAGATTTGGTCAAACTATGACCACGGAGGCGATTAATGCCATCCGCGAGATCCTGGACCGTGGAAATAAACTACAAAGAGGAGATTTATCGCGGGGAAATAGTATATAAAACAAAAGCCAAAAAATTATCGGTCTAGCCCGCATATGTCGAAGCAGCCGTTGACACGTGTTTCGGACTCATTGGTCCTCATCAGAACGGCGTAGCCAAGTATGCGAATGGAAAACCTGGAAATGAAACAGCAACAACATGCAGAATCCTTTGCTTCGGAATATATATATATATATATATATATATATATACATATATATATATATATATATATATATATATATATATATATATATATATATGTATACATATATATATATATATATATATATATATATATATATATATATATATATATTTATATATATATTTATATATATATATATATATATATATATATATGATGTGATGAAGTGAAAATTTCAGTCATCTAAAATAGTCTGTAATAAAAGGGGAGTACATACATTTCATTTTGACGCCAAATTAAGCTTCTGGGGGCTGTCCGATACTTTTAAATTAGAAGATTTTCTAACGGAAAGTTCAATGTTTGTAGGAAAGTTGATAGTTGGGTCAAAATTAAACGTTTTTAACAGCCATTTATTTCATGAAATTTGCAATTGACTGGAGGTTTTTCATAGGTTTTGTTATAGGTAGCAAAAAGGTTTAGCCTCAGTTTGTTATCTTATATCTGCTGAAATTCTGGCAAGGCATCTGAAAATGACCTGATTAAATGAAATAACCGAATTATGACCGAAGTTTCCGCCAATGAACATTCAGATTTCCCCATTTTCATCCATTTCCCCAAAATTTTTCAGTGGTGGTGGTAAGACTATAAAATTGCCTGTAGCTCCAGAACAGGCCTCTTCTGCTCTTCTCAGTTTTGATTCATCATAGTGTTAATAGTGAACCCCAGTGAATACTAGTTTGGGCCTTATTAGCCAGTGACTTGTGCCAGCTTCCGATAGACAATTTTTATTCTTGCAGAATAGTGTATCGACGAGTGAAGTCAAAGGTTAGTTGAATACTTGGAAATTTATTGCTTCCGCTATTCTGTTGCTTGCATATATACCGTATATCGTTGATTCAATGATTCCAATGATATCATTATCATTCCGTTGATTCATATCATTATCATTCGTTATAGTGCATTTATGGGCTTTTTCAGACAAGGGCGGGAACAGCACGATTTTAAAATCGCGTGGGAATCGCGCGGGTCTTATTTATATAAGTGCTTTTGTAATCGTTCAGATGTTACCGCGCGGTTGGTCAACACGCGCGGTACCCGCCACTCAACCGCAAGAAAATAGAATCGTGGGGCGCCCGCGTGATTCTATTACTATGGAGCATCTCCTCAGCGTTCAGGTGCGTCGTGAGAACCGCGCGATTCCTACGCCACAACGCGCGACATCGCTATGGATAGCTTCGACACTGAATTATTCATTGATGAAGTGGAGAAAAGTCCTGAAATATCTTCTTTGTTCAATTCAATCAGTTCATCAAAAGATTTTATTGACATTCTTGAATAGTCAGAAAACTTTTCCTCGAACATTCTTAATTTGGGATATAATGTTACGAATTGGCCATGTATGAGTCGGTCACTTAAAACTGGATGCATCCAATACTGCCTTCTTTTTTCTATGAGCAACCACAGTAAACATAATATTTATTCGTCAACTTCCATGTCCAAACTAACCCTATCCGCTCGCTCCAATCGGGTACTAACCGCTCTGTCTGAATACATAACACAATTTTTCGATTCCAAACCGCACGATTTGCAATCGCGCGGTTCCCGCGTGTCTGAACGAGCCCTATTTCTATTCAACATTATAGCACGTAGAGAATTATACGAGTATTTAACTCGAGCCGTGCTCCCTTGTTCAATGATTTTGGATCTCTAGCAATATTTCCAGTAGAATTAGTAATCCGTATATTATCGATTTCGATTCATTGAATCAAGTATCATCTGTTTTGGTGGCTGGATCGACTTAACCTTTTATAGCGATAACCTCAAAGAATGACATAGACGTACTCTAGTTCGACAAGAGCCGCGTTCAGATATCTCAGATTAAAGGACCGATAGATTTTGTTTTCGTAATAACTTATGTTAATCAAATTTCCTTTGAGCGTCTAGCTAAGTTATCACAGGACCCTCTAGGAAACGCTTTCAATTAGGGACATATTTTCTATTGTATCTCGCTGAGTTATCACAGGACACTCTAGGAAACGCGAGAGATTTTGTTTTCGTAATAACTTATGATAATCAAATTTCCTTGTTATCACAGTACCCTCTAGGAAACGCGATTAATTTATAAGAAGAATCTGAAAATGTATTGCATATCCGTCTTTTCCTGCGTTAATTTGCTAGGGATCACAAGTGTATAATATTGAATTTGAACTCTACGTAATGGATTGACGTTGTGACTTATGATTGCGTCTATTTATTTGCATTGATTCCATATCTGGTTTGAAATTTCTGTAAATCTGTGTATATTGGGTTACCTGAATTCTGGCGATTCAGCATTAGGCACCGTTGGCAATTAAGTTTTAATATATCTTGTACTTGTAATTGAAATCCGTTTGTATCTAAGAGATACGTTGAAGGGGTTACCTCTCAGTTGTAAAGTAAAGTGTTTAATTGTGGTATTCAAATACCTGTTACCCTGAATACAGTTCGGGTGTACTTTGTAAGTTGTGTGGTGTAGCACTGTTAAGTATCGCTATAACGATCTGTGGGTAGTTTTATTTATTGAATCTATACTAGTCCGTGAAGTATTCATATTTGGTTGGGGGTTGAACCTTGATAGTACATACTGGTAAAATTTATACCGAATTGCCTGACCGCTACTGGAATTAAGCTTCCGCTATTCATATAACACCGCTTGCTCAAACGCATTACCTGTTTCCCTGTACATATTAACTCTCTCACAACCTTAGCTTGCAGTTCTCTTAACTTGCTTTTTTTAAATTTTATTATTGTATCATAACCGTGATTATTTGTTTTACATTTTTTTATAATAGAGTGTTTATTTTATTACTGTGTATTATTTTGTTTCGTTTCATTCACTTGAAGGGAATTCAATCTGTACCATCCATAACATTACAGAAAAGGTTATATCACAGGACTTCGACGCCTAAAGAACGTAAAAGAGCTTGTACAATCGATCACTACCATCTTAGATCGAAACCGAACCCTTTTCTCCACTGAGTTAACTATCCGAGGCCCCTAAAACATTTTAGGGCTACCTGTGACTGAGCGATCCGTAGACAGATAATCCCATCGAGGATTCGCATAAAAATCTGGCGCCCGATGTATAATATATATATATAGATATAATATACATATATATATATATATATATATATATATATATATATATATATATATATATATATATATATATATATATATATATATATATATATATATATATATATTGTTACGAATTCGGGTTCTCTAGGATGATTTCCAATA
>JARQZK010000243.1:0-55043 GCA_030704885.1 Cynegetis impunctata | reverse complement strand
AAACACGTTCCGGTCAACGTAAAGAGTTGCAAATTTATACAACTGTTCGGTATATTTTTCCGAAGTATCAGAACTTTTAGAATATTTTTGGTCAGTTTATCAAAAAAAAAACGTTAATTTTGAATAAAAAAATTTTCCGTGCCCTTAAATTGGTTGCAAATTTGATACGTGATAAGAAATAATATATTTAATACTACTCCAAGTTTACAGAACTTTTGGAATTTTTTTCACAAGCATAAGGCAAAATTCAATGTTATTGCAATTTTAACAATGTTCCCGACTTCAGAAAAGGTTACAAAATGAGATTTGTTCCTTTCTCTATGTAGCATTCAGTTGACCAAAGTTTAAAAACTTTTGGAATTATTGTTAAATTTTCGATTTTCAATGTCTAAACTGACTGGCCTAAATAGTAAGTATATAAAAGGAATTGAATACTATGAAATATATTACAATTAAAATAAAACAAACATCTATTGAGAAAATTTGAGATAGAGAGGAAAATCAACTATATTTGAAAAAAACTCTATCGCAGCAAGCTGCTTCAGAATAGCAGGTTTTCATAACGTATCCAATTTTAAAAAAATTTAATCATTCAATTATGATTTTTGTTCCAAATCCAAAAAAAATTGCGCCCTCTATATTTATTTTGCCTTCTATCGTGTTAAAAAAATTTATTTCCTCCCCTGGGGGGGGGGGTCAACCCCTCAACCAATTCGTACCAACACCAAATCCCATCCAATATATCATACGAAATTACCTACTCACAAATTTTCAATCCTATTGCTTCAAAATTACGACCTTTATCGTGTAAAAAAGATTTATTTTTCCCCCAGGGGGCCAACCCCCCAACCAATTCGAACCAATGCCAATCCCATCCAAGATATCTTTCGAAAATACCCACTTACAAACTTTTAACCCTATTACTCACACAAGATTTATTTCTTCCTCTGGGAGGGGGTCAACCCCCCCAATCAATTCAAACCAATACCATCCAAGATATCATACGAAACTACCTATTTACAAACTTTCAACACTATTGCTTCAAAATTGCGCCCGTTATCGTGTAAACAAGATTGATTTCTTCCCCCAGGGGGGTCAACCCCCCAATCAATCGAACCAATACCATCCAAGATGTCATACGAAACTACCTATTTACAAACTTTCAACACTATTGCTTCAAAATTGCGTCCTTTATCGTGTAAACAAGATTCATTTCTTCCCCCAGGAAGGTCAACCCCCCAATCAATTCAAACCAATACCATCCAAGATGTCATACGAAACTACCTATTTACAAACTTGCAACACTATTGCTTCAAAATTGCGTCCTTTATCGTGTAAACAAGATTGATTTCTTCCCCCAGGGGGGTCAACCCCCCAATCAATTCAAACCAAGACCATCCAAGATGTCATACGAAATTACCTATTTACAAACTTGCAACACTATTGCTTCAAAATTGCGTCCTTTATCGTGTAAACAAGATTGATTTCTTCCCCCAGGGGGGTCAACCCCCCCCAATCAATTCAAACCAATACCATCCAAGATGTCAAACGAAACTACCTATTTACAAACTTTCAACACTATTGCTTCAAAATTGCGTCCTTTATCGTGTAAACAAGATTGATTTCTTCCCCCAGGGGGGTCAACCCCCCAATCAATTCGAACCAAGACCATCCAAGATGTCATACGAAATTACCTATTTACAAACTTGCAACACTATTGCTTCAAAATTGCGTCCTTTATCGTGTAAACAAGATTGAATTCTTCCCCCAGGGGGGTCAAACCCCCCCCCCCCCCCCAATCAATTCAAACCAATACCATCCAAGATGTCATACGAAACTACCTATTTACAAACTTTCAACACTATTTGCTTCAAAAATTGCGTCTTTTTATCGTGTAAAACAAGATTGATTTCTTCCCCCAGGGGTCGCCCCCCCCCCCCCCCCCCCCAATCAATTCGAACCAATACCATCCAAGATATCATACGAAACTACCTATTTACAAACTTTCAACACTATTGCTTCTAAAATGCGCCTGTTATCGTGTAAACAAGATTGATTTCTTCCCCCAGGGGGGTCAACCCCCCAATCAATTCGAACCAAAACCAATCCCATCCAAGATATCATACGAAACTAGAACTACCTATTTATAACTTTCTGATCTGAGTTCATCGAGAATAATCGAGATACATGCACTGTCTCCTATCAGTATCTTACACAATTACTGGTAGACATTGGGAACAATATAAATTGATGTATTAAATAATAAGAAGCATTGCTAAATCAAGTTTAATAAAATTTTATCTTTTGCGACTTGCTCTGCAACCTTCAAACGTTTGTATAATAACGAATTATTTTCGATGTACTAGTTATGTCATTCAGAGTTCCTCTTATATGCGGAGAACCATATTTTCATTTTTGATTTATTTATTCAGATAAACACGCAGCTTTGTGTTGCAACACAATGAAATGTGAACATGCAAGTAAGATTTATACCTACTAGTATAGAAGCGAGACTGACCTTGATGACTGCCCAAGGCAGTTAATGATATAAGTAGGGTACAACACGCGAATATTATTGATTATGCGTAATCTATGTTTTAAAAGCGCATATTATCATATATTAAAAACGTTTCACCGTTACGAACTCTCTACTTGGCTACGACTGGATTTTACATTAATATAAAATACAGTTTGCGTTGCTTATCTAATATATTTGAACGTTTACGATCCCAACATGACAGATGTTTTCTTTTTAGTGGCATTTTATCCTATAATAGTATATTATTTTATTAGGAGTGAAAGTGGTACTCTTAAAATTAAGCAAAAGGAATGGCCTGCACCCTAATTGAACACACATTTCGAAACTCAGCAGGTAGAGATGCTAGGAAAACCATGAATTAATTAGGGAATTGACTTGAAGAAATTTGGGGAGGAATGGATCACAAAGATATACGATCACTGATTTCAGGTACGAATCGCCGGTGTCAAGCAGTGATCCGTGCGAGGGATGGAAATACCCGATATTAATACATTTTCAGGGATTTGAATTCTTTTCGAGATTTCGATGTTTTTCATTTTTATTTTATATTAATATATGAACGGGTTTTATTTCAATGTAAATGCTCTTCTAATATTCCTGAGTTCCCCTGGATTATATAAAAAATAAGTTATTCAATATAAGTACCTATACAAAGCTTATTTCATTTAGAATCAAGTTTACGGCGAGAAAACTTTGGGGCAGATGTTTTTCAAGGAGAATTGACTTCAGGAGTTATTTTTAAAATAATACTCTTTCCCATACTAAGCTTTCGAACTTTTATTGGGTCCTTCCTCAGAGTCCCTAACACTACTCAAATACGATACGCATACCCAAGGACAAGGAAATTTGATCTTATAGGAGGTGAGATTTCTTCTCCCATCTTCGTGCACTTACAGTTCTAGTTTTAATAATAATAATATATCTTTATTTAGCCTTCTGCTATTTACATCACAAAAAAGTCTACTTACATAAGTTTTCCTAATTTACATAACAATCTAACTATGCAAATACATGTTAAGTTTCCTCTTGAATACTCTTAAAGTAGGCGCACTTTTAATATCATCAGGCAGATCATTGAAGAAGCGAACCCCATCATAAAATAATGTTTTCTGCAAGTTAGTAGTCTTCACCAACGAAATATTAAAATCTTTATTCGACCTCAAACCATACCCATGAAAACTCGATCTTACCTCCAAATAAGATTTTAAATAGCTAGGTTGACTATTATGTTCAATGTTATACACCAATATTAAATTTGTTCTTCTGATGAACTGCCTGACATCAAGCCAATTCAGCCTGTCCAGCATATTCTTGATAGGAGTATATTTATCACAATTCAATATAATTCGCATAATCTTATTTTGTTGCAATTGCAATCTATTTAACTTTTCACCAGTACAAGATATTAACAATGAAGAAACATATGAAAAATGAGGAAAAATCATGGTATTATACACTAGTATTTTAGTCCATTGAGATAAAAAACGCGATATACGCTTAAAAAACCATATTTTTTACCAATCTTTTTGCATAGATACTCAACATGACTGTTAAAACTCAACTGTGGTTCCAAGATCACTCCCAGATACTTAATTTCAAAACTAGTATCAATTTTTTTCCCCTCTATAAAAATTAAATGTTCCGATTCATGAAATTTTTGACAATTAACCTTAGATCCGATAACCATACATTTAGTTTTCATGCAATTCTAGTATCGCCTGCAGTTCATCACATGAATTTTCTTTCAAGTTTATTTCAGAATCAATGATTAAAATTTCTTGAAAAAGTAAAATAAATTTGTTGAATGCACAATTTTTATTTTCCAACTCTGATTTATCTTCATTAGTATTCTGGGTCTATACACGGTGGACCACGACGAACTGCATCGATCGATATCTCAGAAACTGAATGAAATTTTGGGAACTTGCTGGATGTCTTGGGGCCTATACACCTAAATTATTTTCATCCATTCGGCACTTCCGGTTGTACCGGAAATAGACCCTAAGTCGTTTATTTTAAATGGGATACCCTATATGTTATTACATTTTTGAATTCTACTTAAGATTGTAGGCAGATTCTATGTATCATGTCCTATACCTAAGTCTAAGCGTTTTTGACATATTTAGGTTTTTATGTCAAAAACGAGAATTGCAAGCCCTAATATAATTATCAATTGTTCCTATAAGGAAGCCTTACTTTGGGTTAGATTCCTTGTTGAAAAGGACCTACTTAAATAGATTTTGTATACTTAATATTTGGATAACTAATCATACAGAGTGTTCAAAAAATAAGATCTAAAAAGAGATTGAGAAAACTGACAAAAATCAATATTTTCAAATGGAACCCCCCCATTTCTCTTACTTTGTAGTATTCTTCTTCAATTGTTTATTCAAAATTTTGAATGTTATACAATCACAAAATTACACAATATTAGAAATTATAGAATTAAAGTTTTCTCTGTCTCTAGCAGCATGTACCAGGTCGCCAATCGTTCTTAGCTTAGTCCAATTTCGGATGTTTCTCAACCAAGACATTTGCTTTCTTCCCAAGCCACGTTTGCCCTCTATTTTGCCTTCTAGAATCAGTTGTAGCAATTTATATTTTGTGCCACGAATGATATGTCCAAAATAACCTGTTTTTCTGATTTTGATTATCCTTAGGAGTTCTCTTTCTTCATTCACTCTTCTTAGGACTTCCTCGTTTGACACTTTGTCTGTCCATAGCACCACATTTCAAAAGCCTCAATTTTGTTCATTGTTGTGGTTTTTAGAGTCCAGGATTCCAAACCATAGAGTAGAATGGACCATACGTAACATTTGAGGTATCTGATGCGTAAGTTGATACTGATGTTACTGTTGCCTACTACTTTTTTGAACTTGTTGAACGAGTTTAGTGCCATTTCTATCCGGCATTTTATTTCTTGGTAAGAGGTCCATTTTTCATTTAGCCAGCAGCCAAGGTATTTAAACTTAGATACTCGTTCAATAGTTTCGTTTCCAATTTTGATGGTAGCATCGGTGTAAGGTAGACGTTTTTTGCTGGGATAGACCAAATTCTCTACTCTTCTCATTAACTCTTTCAATTAAAAATTGAAGATCGTCTAAACTGTCAGCTATGAGTGTTGTGTCGTCTGCGTATCTGATATTATTTGTAAAAGTACCATTTACTTGAATGCCCTTGTCGAGATGGATTATGGACTCCTTGAATATTGCTTCCGAATAAATATTGAATAAGAGTGGTGACAGGATGCATCCCTGACGAACCCCTCTATTGATGACCAGGTTTTGAACGGTTACACCGTCAAGCTTTAGCTCAGCAGTTTGGTTCCAATACAGATTTTTAATTAATCTTACATATTTGTTGTCAAGGCCCATGTCTTCAAGAATATGCATGAGTTTGTCATGTTGTACGCGGTCAAACGCGTTTTCATAATCAGTGAAACAGATAAAGACATCCTTTTGAACATCTTTGCAATTCTGCACTAGCACCTGAAGACTAAAGAGGGCCTCTCGTGTTCCCATTGCTTCTTTGAAACCAAACTGTGTGCTGCCCATCATTTCCTCACATTTCTTAAATAATCTGTGGTGTAATACTTTTAAGAAAATTTTCAACATATGGCTCATCAGACTTATTAGCCTGTATTCACCGCATTTCCTAGCATTGTTGGATTTGGGTAATGCAATGAACGTTGATTTCAACCAATCTTGTAGTATTAAGCATTTAAAAAGAAGGTAACTTTGTATAAGGTTATCTATACCTAAAATCTGAAGTTTTCGAAATATTTAATATTTTTATATGGCGATTTTGCATTTAATCCTAAACACCTCAAGTAAATAATGGATGCCCCCTTTACCCTACAAGAATTTCTTGTTTCTTATGCGGGTCAAAAGAAGAATCCGCCAAAAAACGAAAAGTCAGACAGGACCTATAATACAGAAACAAGAACTTTGCTCCGCGCAAACGCACTCAATTGTGCAATATTTATTCTAAAACCGACACAATTCAGCAACGCCGCTCTGCGTTTAACTGGAGTGAGTCATGGGAATGCCTAACGAGCTCATAAATATGATATATCGTGCCTGTATTATTCGAATTAGGTGCAGTAGAAATCCTTGGTGAACTCGATAGCAGAATATAATTACATCACTTTAATGATGGAAGAGTTGCCAAGTCACTAATAGATTATCTTCTAGACCAGTTTGTTTTGTACATGTGGGAGCCAAGCTTTCACGTTATAATCGTTAACCGTTCTGAGTTAATAGCCTACTTATTCATCTCGTTCTCTTTGTTCTTGCCTATTCGTTGTTTTCACAGAACTCCATCTTCAAGGTGACCCCCAGTGTTCGCTTGAACATAGAGCAGCTGAATGTGTTTATGTTTTTTTCACACTAGGGATGCTAAGTGAGTAATGTTTTATCGATTTGTATAATTTATTTCATCACTTCAGATGATTATACGATCAAGAAACATTTTGAAATTGTTCTGAATTCGTATAAAGGACCCCGCACGGAAACCCATATAAAATGGTTCTCGTTGGAATTTCTTCATTTTTTTATATGTTTTTATATCCTTTGTTATCAATGAAATGTGAAGGTTTTAAAAAGTTTCTATGTCTAGTTTCGATTTTATGGATTTTTGAAATGTTGCGATTAAGCCAAATGTGATAAGCTTTAAAAACTTTGTTAGTGTGAAAAAATTTTTGTTATAATAACTTTGGGACCAACTGTAGATAAGTATTTCATGAATAATATATATTTTTCATTCTTTTTTAACAATTGTAGATCAGAAATGATTATTTTCCCTACAGGGCGACTCTAAAATAGTTACAAAGTTTGTCAAAAATTAATTTATATAACAGTATTTCTTAAACTTTTATTGGTATTATATTAAACACTTTTGAGAAAATCTAAATATTAAAGACGCTACTTTATTCATCATCCACCTAAATAGAAATCATAAAATTGTATTCTGATCCGACCTAGATAGGTAAGCAAAACAGGTCAACATGACAGTTACAAAACTAGCGAAAATCGAGAGAAATCCATCAGGGTAAATCGTCTACGCTACAACTACGTGTTTTAGAGAATAACTTGGCCCATATTCGTGCAAATTGGACACGTTTGAATTTAAATCATTTTCCGGATTTTCCTAATTTGGATTTGGAATACCTAAGTAAACTTTCATTTGGAGTTTACCAAATTGGATTAGCTTCCTCTTATATTCAGGATAGCTTTGCAAATGTCTTCGAAATTGATCAAAGTATCATAGAACCAGGGCTACTAAGATGTCGTTTCTCCTCCAGGTTCAGAAATGCAGTGAAATATCAGTTATGGATTAAATATAATACCAATAATTAAGAGAATAACTATGAAGAAATAGATAATGACAATATAATCGTAGGGTACTACTGCACTTGTAAAAGTGGATCGAGAACAGTGGTGTGCTGTTCCCATATTTTTAGTGTTTTGTGGTATTTGGGCTATGCACCTCACCAAAATAATATTAAATATCCCAGTAGGTTTCTTTTAGAAAATATGCAGGTAATAGGCCACCATAGTTAATAAACAGTTTTTTGATATTGTTAGTATATGTTCTAATATTCAATTGTATCTAAATAATGTTTGAATAAATTACCATCATAACTGCGTTATATGTATATTATAATATGAACTAGATACCTTCAGTACTTAGATAATTCCTTATGTTTTCTCAAAAGAGTTTAATATAATACCAATAAAAGTTTCAAGAAAATATTTTCAAAAAATGATATGAAATTAATTTTTGACCAACTCTGTGACTATTCCAGAGCCACCCTGTAGGTACTGATCTGAAATTGTTAGAAAAATGATAAAATATATATTCTCTGGAAACTGTTTACATATTTTTTCTCAAAAATATTATAATAAATTAATTTCACATGGAAAAATTCTTTTAAACAATTATCGCAATTGGCTTAATCGCAACATTTCAAAAATTCATAAAATCGAAACTAGACATAGAAACTGTTTAAAACTTTCACACATTGGTGATAAAAAAGGATATAAAAACATATAAAAAAATTGAGAAATTCCAACGAGAACCATTTTATATGGGTCCCCGTGCGGGGTCCTTTCTTGAGGTTCATTGGCGGTAGATTCGGATACATTTCACTCAACTTTCTACATGTCCTGCTGATAATTTTATCACACTGTACAAAAATAATAAACAAATTCACAAGAACTTTATTTGAATAAATTATTTCCATCGTTTCTGAAGGTATTTCCAACTTCTGAAGTGATGAAAGTGTCGATATTATTAGTAGATAGTCACAACGTTACTGTCAAATAGTAATCATGACATGCTTAGCAAATACCAAGGGGATACCATATTCAAGGAACATTTTCACAAATAAGTGCTCATAAGTCCGAAACTTGACTAGTTAGGTATAGGTATGATATACATAGATAAAACGGAAATTCTAGCAGCTTTTCGAATTTTCAATAATATACAGGGTATTCCATTTGAAATAACCAACTAATAGTCACTTTTTCAAGCTAACAAAATAACTGTATTTTTCGACCACCCTGTATTGAAATAACGGAGATTAGGCTGAAGTGTAGGAAGCCCCCAAGTATCAAACTCAAACCGAAATTTCGATATCGTTGTATTTCTTAACTCAAAGATATCAGAGTTTTTAGAGGTCTCGATTTCCGACGAAAAAAAAAGAAAATAATTCTTATTTCCAAAAAGGTTACAGATAGGTATAGGGAAATATTATGAAAAGTTGTTTGGAAATTGTTGGAGATTCTAAAAATAATATAATATACAGGTAGTTCCATTTAAAAAATCAAAGTTGCTACTACTTTCTGATAGAAGTGGCAACACCGCATTACCGAAAATATTTTAGTTGGGTAGAGAATGTTTGATTATGCCCTACATTGAATTTTCAAAGTGATCCGTTGTATGGTGGTTCACCAGAAACGTCTAATGTGCCATCCACCGTGAATCACCCTGTATATATATATATATATATATATATATATATATATATAATATATATATATATATTATATAAGAAATAAGTGATTAAAGCTCGCACGCCGGAACTCGAACAATATAATATATATATATATATATATATATATATATATATATATATATATATCGTTCGAGTTCCGGCGTGCGAGCTTTAATCACTTATTTCTATTATTTTCTTGTTTGGAACATGTACAAATACTTTGTGTTCTTATTGATGACACCACTCATAATTTTTTGAATTCATTTTTATCACACGAATAAGTTTGATGTTTTGTTCACTTTCTTCGCTACGCATAGACACAATGATACGTTTACCTAAGCGTGACGTCAGATCGACGCCATGACAGATGCGAGCTGTTTTCGCGCGCTATTGAAATAATATTAGAAAAATGGCTTCAAACTTCGTTAAACTTAAGTTTATTACCGAAATGAAGGTTTTTTTCGTGAATAGTAAACGTTTACCCACATTAAGGAAGAGTATTTCAAAATCATTCGTCACGCCTATTCGCGAAATCATTCAGTGTAAACCTCAGTTTAGCAATTCAAAGCCTTGCGAATTTATCGAAATGAAAATAAGCAAATGACCTCGCTTCAAGTCCTACGAAAACAGCAAATTAATATTGATGGTAAATATGATAAAAATTCAGCTACGGATAATTTATTCAGCGATTATATTGTGCATAGCGAACTCGAAGAAATTTGCACTTATGAATTCAATAGAATGGATTTTCCGTTAGAAGCGTGCATTGAATGCGAGAGATAATGAAAGATATTCATTATTGCAAATTCCGAATTCACACTCATAAATAATGTATTATTCGAGCTTTCTACATGGAGAAGTTATGTGTACGCTTTCTGATAGCTCTGCAACTAATTTCTCTACCCACATGTTAGTCTGTGTTTTATTGTTTCATTACCATGCTCACGTACACGAAATATTTGTTTCACGGGACGATGCCCGTGGAATGGCATCAAATTGATAATTATTCAAATGAATTTTAGGTCATAACCTTGATGTTACATATAGGATTAACAGTATATTGAACCATATATATTATTACCCCGAGGCGAAGCTAAAGGGGTTATAGTCTCACGACAAAAAGTTGGTAACTGGCCCGATTTTAAAAATTCCAACGGATCAATCGATTAAAACACACATATTCATTAGGGAATTTGAACGTTCCAATTTTTACCAACGAAGAATAAAAAAAATATAGCGTTTTTACCCCGAGGCGGAGCTTAAATTCTCACTACAAAAAGTTGGGATCTGGGTCCGATTTTAAAAAATTCCAACGGATATCGATTAAAATACATATGATTTCATCAGAGAAGTTTTGTTCCCAATTTTTTTCCCAACGAAGAATGAAAAAATATAGCGTTTTTTTAGATTAGGCATTACGACATGCGCATGCGCCAAGGTCGTATATGTACGAAGTCCTACAAAACATGCGTCGAAAGCAGGATCGGTGGACCAGAGTTGGGCGATTTATGCGCAAATTGGGCTACTTTAAATTTAAGTTGCGACTAGAAAATTTGCCAATATCGCAAGTCGCAAATTTGGGCGAAAATTTAATATGACCGTTGAATGCGCCTTCTAATCTATTTGGTCGCATTTATCATCTCGACGATATTTGCATTCGATTATCGATTCCATATACTTATTCTATTTTGTTTATTCAGCACTGGTTGGGTTTTGTGGTGGCATCACTGAGTCAACTACTGTCACTTGCTCTTGCTAAGAAGAAACATTCTGTAGGGAAATATCAAAGCACGGTATATTCTATATACCGTGATGTTTGGTGAATACCCTGATAACCCTATTATTTTTTTTGAAGGAAGGTTATAGATTTAGAAAATGCAGCCAACCAATTCATGTTAAAAGATTTAGCTCTATTTGCATTTACTCTTCTAAGCTTACCTTCATCCAATGCATTTATAGAGAGTATATTTTCATTGATGAATATTGTTTAATGTAAAATTCGAAACAAAATGATGCTAAAAAATGTAAAATACAGTTAGATCTAACTTTGCAATAAATGAGATTTGCTGTAAAGAATTTTAGGGCCCAGCAAAGCTATGTATACAAAATTTAATTCTGATATGTATCTATTTGTGACTAGTTTATATAAAAACAAAGATATTTGTAACAGAATCGTGGTTTTGATTTTAATAGTAATTTAAGTAAAAAGTCTCAAAAAACCTACATTTTTTTTTTTGGACGTGTTGAGTGCAGTATTTTTCGTGCAATTGCCGAAAAAATCATTATTGCGATTTTGGGCGACAAATTGGCAGCAAAACACGTATGAAATAACTGCTAGAATAAGTGAATTTTATATGCAAAAATACTTGTTACCAATATTTCCCCGTTTGCGACATGTCGCAACCACGGTTGCGCTTTTGGGCGACAAATCAGCGTCTAAAGTGCGACACGGCTCTGAAAAATCTGGCAACCCTGCGTCGAAGTGCTCTGTGTGCTACGGTAACCAAGCGACGTTGACAGCTTGATTCTGCGCCTGTGTCTGCTTCCCATCCATAGAGATATCTTATCAATTTGATTCATAATTTGCAGCAAAATGAGCCGGGATAGGATATTCAAATTCGACAGTCAAAAAATTAATTCTTTTGCTAAATTTTCACGGATTTTATTCGTAATATCGACTTATTAATAAATTTATTGCAATTTTCCTTCATTTCATTCGTAAAATCGACTTTCATTGTTATTAAATTTATATAATAGGTACATTCAAAAAATATTGACAACATGCACATGCGCCGAGGGGTTTTATCATTCGTAGTGCTACGCAGTAGGGTGTCCTTCATTTTTAATTCAAATCAAACACTTGGCTTACTGTTTGACAAATACATATTGAAAATTAATAAAAATTGACAAAGAGATGTCAACACGTTTCGGGTAGTGAACCCATTCTCAAGACTAATACAGGAGAGAAAAAAGGAAAGGAAGGAAACACACGTGTTTCAAGCACTGACTTACATTACCATGAGGAAACCTCTGAGAAAAACTCATGGAAGACCAGTCGGCCCCGGGGTTTGAACCCGAGACCTCCCAAATACTAGCCAGCGTACCTAAAATACTCGACTAACTAGCTTGGTACAACAGGAAAGATTACAGTAAATTCTTTTATGAAACTGAGAAAATGAGAGGGGGACAAATGGAATTCCAATTGATCATTCACTATAGCTTGTTGATTTTTGGAAGAACTGGTTATCTCCAAAGTTTCTAATAGGTCGAGACGTTTTCCTTTATTACCTGCATGTAAACTTTTAGTTTTATCCACATCTATTAAGTGACTCAATTGAATGCAATGCTCGGAAAAACCCGTAGTATTCCTATTAAATAGAATTGACCTTCTATGTTCATCTACTGGGGTTTGTATTTTTCTACCTATTTGACCGATGTAGAAGGACATTCATTAAAGAAGATTTTATATATTCCGCTACTTTCTTCAACCTTATTCTTTTCTTTATTATTTACCAAAAGTGACTTGATATTTCTTTTATTCCTGCAAATAATTTTAACATCATTTTTCTTCAATCTATTACAAATTAGATCACTAAGGCGTGGTAAAAAATTAATAAAATGATATTTTTGGTCAGATCTAATAGCAGATGTGGGATAAATTGAATTTAAAAGATATTTTTGCCGCTTTTTCGGTTTTTCCGAATAAGTTTATCTATTATGCTTTCATTATAACCGTTATTAACTGCTAATATTTTAAAGGTATTAACTTCTTTTCTGTAATTTTCTTCAGAGAAAGGAATACATAGAAGTCTGTGTACAAAGGAATGAAAATCACTAAGTTTTATTTTTAACGGCTGACTACTATCTTTGGGTGTTAATGTATCTGTACAAGTAGGTATTTTATATATGTATATATATATATATATATATATATATATATATATATATATATATATAGGGTGTTCCAAAATTGAACTTACAAACGAAAAGAGGAGATTCCTTAAGTTTAAGAAAAAAAAGTCCCATTAACATGGGGTCGCAAACGTTTCGTTATCGAGATAAAGAGTGTTGAAGTTTGAATTTTTTTCAAGTTTTTTTCTCATAGTATCTACACTTTACAAGATATTCAACTGAAATTTGGCATAGATATTACATTTGAGAGTTTTCACCAAGTGACATGGCAATTTCGATAGCAGATCTACTGGGTGATATTTTTTCTGGAACACTGTCACCTGTTTTCCTCTAGAACGTTTTTTTTTGTGTGCAACTGTTAATTTGAAAAAAATGTAAAAAGAAGCTTTGTTATTATACTAAACTTTTCGTTCTCTTGTAGTTTTGTCATATCTGCTACTGATTTCGAGAAAAAAAATTTTGAACGATTCTCTCGAAATCCTCGGAAAAATCCAAATTATGATAAGGAGGCCAGTTTGTAAGCTGTGGTAAATGAATTCATTATTAGTTTAAATGAAACAAGTCACAAAAAACAAATACAGAAAGCTTATTTATAACAATAAATCCTGAACTCCTCGACCGATTAAGGTTCTCATTGCATATATATATATATATATATATATATATATATATATATATATATATATATATATATATATATATATATATATATATATTTATTCGATAATTCTGCTCTACTTTTTTGATATTTCCTGCGACTAATTTAAATAGTACCCTATTATTTTTATTTTCGAACATTACGTAGGTAAAGGTTTCTGTGGTTTCCCTTGCCATCTAATGATAACAATTTTGAATGTTGATATTAGACTGAATAGCACGTAATAAATAACAAAGAACAACCACATTCGAAAAAAATTTAGCGAGACAAAGCAGTCTTTGTCTATTCAAATTTTTTCAAGAATCAATAAATTGTCAAGGAGATTTCAATTTTTTTCAAAAGTTTTGATAAACTATGAATGTCGTAGTGAAACGTCAACTTTTTAATAAAATCGAGTTTTTAAGATTCAACCAGCCTGTTATTGCTAATAATTATCAAGAGATTATATATATATATATATATATATATATATATATATATATATATATATATATTATATATATATATATATAATATATATATATAAATATATATATATATATATATATATATATATAAATATATATATATATATATATATATATATATTTATATATATATATATATATATATGAAATTGAGTTTTTGGTGTCAATCATCATAAAAAGTCATGAAACGAAAAATTATCTTGGTTCTAGGTTTGACTTTGCTAATCGCATCCATTTTAATAAGCAGGTTTTCAAAGTGAAAACACCTGCTGAAAATTCTTCTATTTCCAACGAAAAAATAGTTACCTTATTTAATTAGTGAACGAACAAATATAAAATATCATCAGATTATGACGAAGTGTCATAAAATTAAATAAAGAAGTACGAAACAAACTTGAATATCATAGACAAGAAATCGACTTTGGTACAATGGGCTAGTTACATGAGAAATATGCCGCATTGCTTGTTAAATTTTCGTGAAATCAAAAAACTGTTTCGATTTGTTTCCGATTTTATAGTGTAAATTCGAGTATGGTAAAAATGGTAAAAACATCGACATAAAAAAACGTATAAATCAGATTAAACGTGGAGGAAATTAAATGTGCATATGCATGATTATTCATACATTGTGAATCGTTCAATTTCACGGGTATTTCCGTTTCCTTGAACAGACTTTCACGTACAGTTCGACCAGTTCGTAGTAAACAACATTCATAGTTACCAAATTCGACACGCGCGAATTGACTTTCAATCGTAGGTTACATTCACCGTTACCGTATCTCCACTTCGTCCAATAAAGAGGATTATGTGCAGTTCCAAGGTATTTTACTTGTTACTTTCACATCTACCTGAATGGAAGATAAATTTACTGCTAATGGACAAATAAGTATCAATATTGTACGTTTGGTGCATAACCAATTTTTTTTTGTCGTCTTTGGTTCTACGACGATGCTTTCTTTACGAAGGAGAGAGTCGCCAATGTTGTTTTAATGCTGACAACCTCCACTCCTCCACCCTATGAAAGATAGGAGATATCAATGTAACCTTAACGTGCATCGTGGTTGAAGAAAATAATTGAAACCAACGAAGGAATTTCAATTCAGGTACAAAATTTCAAACCTCTATATATATATATATATATATATATATATATATATATATATATATATATATATATATATATATAGGGTGTTCCTAAATTGAACGTACAAACGTTCCGAAATGACTGGCATGCATTTCATGTATGGTCTTGCAAATGGAAATTCAAGAGAAGCTAAGCGTCTTTACATGGAACGCTATCCCAATAGAGGGATACCAGATCATCGAATGTTCTCTGATATTCATAGGCGTCTTTCAGTAGCTGGATCTTTTTCCACGAAAAAAATTAATGCCGGTAGACCACGCAGTGTGAGAACACCACAACTCGAAGAGGTAGTTATGAACGAAATAGAACAACATCCAAGAACCAGTACAAGAAAAATGAGTGTACTTTTGAATGCACGTCATCAAGCTGTTTGGCGGATCTTGCGGGATTCTCTGCTATATCCTTATCACATTCAGCCTTGCGGTTACTTAGTTTTTTTGTTATGATTTTTTTTTGAGTTTTACGTTCCTTGTAATAATACATTTTTTGTAATGATTATACGAGTTTATCAAATCTTTTTGAACCATCGCAACAGATCAGGAAAATTAATTTTATATATATATATATATATATATATATATATATATATATATATATATATATATATATATATATATATATATATATATATATATTTATATATATATATATATATATTTATATATATATTTTAATATTTATATATATATATATATATATATATATATATATATATATATATATATATATATATATATATATATATATATATATATATATATATATATATATATATATATATATATATATATATATATATATATATATATATATATGCAATGGGAACCTTAATCGGTCGAGGAGTTCAGGATTTATTGTTATAAATAAGCTTTCTGTATTTGTTTTTTGTGACTTGTTTCATTTTTATTTTGTGCATATTAATATTTAATATTTGTACGAAAAAATCTATGAAATTAATAAACATATTATATATATATAATATATATATATATATATAATATATATATAGGAATATATGTATATATATATATTCATATATATATATATATATATATATATATATATATATATATATATATATATATATATATATATATATTATATATATTATATATATAATATATATATATATATATATATATATATATATATATATATATATATATATAAAAATATATATATATATATATATATATATATATATATATATAAATATATATATATATATAGAACATATGTTTATTAATTTCACAAAAAACAAATACAGAAAGCTTATTTATAACAATAAACTTTGAACTCCTCGACCGAGTAGGGTTCCCATTGCATAATTAACCGTTGAATGCTTCTCTTAAAGGTACCATGATTAGAAATAACCTGTAGATGTTTTTCGTAAAGTGGTTGAATGAATAGGAAAACACTTTGCCTTGTCTTATTAATGTTTTTAAATTTTGCGAAATAATCTTGATCTTTATGAAAAAATTTAAGTATTTTATATTAAATATATATATATATATATATATATATATATATATATATATATATATTCCATATAAAGTGATTAATTTATGCTTCCTAAATAGACCAGATTGTCTATAATCGAGACGCATCTAACTGTCCTTTTTTGCCAAATTAAAAAACTATCAGAGTGGATGGTGTATATATGTGTATGTATATTTATTTGTATGTAGATATGGAAGTATATATATATATATATATATATATATATATATATATATATATATATGTATGTACTCCTCTAATAATTTCATCAATTCATTACCCAAGCCCAGTGTGCCCCAGTGTCAGTTACTTTAACATATTATAAACAAAAAAATTTCTATACATCATTGCAAAAAATATCCTAATAGAGGATAGAGAAAGCCGACCATTACTTGGGATCAAATCGAAAGCAAAAATAAACAAAAAATACCTTCGACCATTAGGTTAGGAAGGTAATGTCTCGAATCTAATTTTAAAACTTCTATGAACCGAGAAAATAAGAGTGTGTCCACATTGGCAGAGTGACCGTCAAATTTGGCCGCGGGCCAGGAACGTCCGTGAACAAAGAATCACGTTTCTAACATTCTAGACAGCGGCGCGTTTAAAATAGCATTATCTGAAAGGAATCGTTACGGTTCTAAAGATTCGTTTCCTATTATTTCAACCTCATTAATTCAACTCTTCAATGATGCCATCATTGGCGGTACAATATCAATAATGGAAAAAGTAAAAATACGGTGATTACGCATGAGGTTTTGAAATATTTTATTAAGAAATGGATAAGATTACTGCCAATCAAATGTAGAACATTTCCGATGTAGGTCAATTGAAATACTCGTTGAAATGAGAAGTTCCTAAATCACCTGTTACACTCCAGGCACAAGGGGAATGGAGCTAGGCATAAACGTAAGCGTAACTGTGCAAAGGTGAGCTATATTAGGGTATGATGGGTATTGATGTGTGCTTGAAAAGCGATCCTGTCGACGCGGGAGGCATGTTTAGTTTCAGGGACGCTCAAATTCAATAAAAATGTAAACGAATATCCATTAAAATAGAAATATTCTTAGAAATTTTATAATGAAGTTAGAATTAATAATAATAATGATTATAATAAACTTTTTATTCCATTTAGATCATTTACATGATATAGTCTGTCCAGTCTAAGTTGGCGTGTACGTCACAGTCATGCGCAAATAACGACGCAAGGCTGCCTACCCAAATAAATAAAATTCTCGAAATGGTCAAAATTCATATCTGTCGTAAGTACTTTTCTGAAAAAGTAGTTATATCAGGCCCGTATCCAGAAATTCGTTTCGGGGGGAAGGGGGGTGGCCAAGAAGCAAATCATGTAATGAGCGTACAAATAAAATAATTATGGGTTTTTCATAAAAACTGTTTAAAAAATTGCTCCAACATAACCTTAGAATTCGCATTCAAAACGTCACTTTACGAGGTATGGCAATTTGAAACCCGGAATCGGCCGATATCTCCCGAACTAAACACACCAGCCGGCGCGTTCTGGTCTCGTTCCAAAGAGGGGACTCTTCAGTAGTACCAGTTAAATTTTGAACGCGGTATCACGTTTAGTTTGTGTTTCCCGCGTGTTTTTGTAAAGCAAGGTTTTCTATACGTCGCGAAAATGAGTGACCTAATTAAGAGGCAACGCGCGGTTATCGAATTTTTGGTTAAAACAAACGAAACCTCCGCGGAAATCTTTCGTAAACTTAAAGACGTGTATGGAGATGATTCTCTGTCGAAAACTGCCGTGTTCGAGTGGGCAAAGCGGTTCAGGGAGGGACGTGTTTCGATAGAGGACGATCCGAGGCCGGGCGCAGCCGTCATCTCTCGTACCCCCACCAATGTCGATCGTATCCGCACGTTGGTAACATCAGACCGTCGGTTAACACTCCGAGAGTTGTCCTACGAGTTAAACATCAATAAGGAAACCATTAGGCAGATTTTACACGAGGAGCTAGACATGAGAAAGATTTGTGCAAAGATGGTGCCGAAAATGCTCACGTTGGACCACTAACACCTTCGAATGTCCATCTGCAGTGACCTTTTAGAGAAAATTGAGACAGATGGGAGGGACTGGATGAGTACTGTGGTAACCGGAGATGAATCTTGGATATTCGAGTACGATCCCGAAACGCGTAGACAGAGTCAGCAGTGGGTGGAACGCGGGGGGGAGCGCCCGAAGAAAGCCAGGATGTCCAAATCGAAAATGAAGTCCATGCTCGTAATTTTCTTTGATATCAAAGGCGTAATTCATCGGGAATGCGTTCCAGAGGGACAAACAGTGACCGGAATGTACTACCAAGGTGTCTTTTCCGCGAGAGGCCCGAACTCGCGGAGAATGGTTGGCTCTTGCATCATGACAATGCACCTGCACATTCGTCGATACGAATTCGCGAGTTTTTAGCCAAAAAAAGCATCGCAACGTTGCCGCACCCCCCCTACAGCCCCGACCTCGCTCCCTGCGACTTCTTCCTATTCCCAAAGATGAAGCAGTACCTGAAGGGGACCCACCACGGCGGTGTACAGGAGGCGAAAGAAGCTGCGACGGTGGCGCTGAACACCCTAACTGAAGACGACTACCGTGGGTGCTTCGAGGCGTGGGAGCGGAGGTGGAAGCGGTGCGTGGAACTCCAAGGAGACTACTGTGAAGGATTATGATCGAAATTTCGCCGAAAATTAATTTAGCTGCCCCTCGGAGCTCGATTCCGGGTTTCAAATTGCCATACCTCGTAGATACTCACTATTAACATTTTCTGCATCGTCTGAATTATCTGATTTCGGCTTCTTGAAAAACGATGTAATCGTTGTTTGACCTTGGCGACGTTTCATATTTGGTGAAATAAGTTGTCTTTTTAAAATCTCGAAGGTTTATGATAGAAAAAGTTGCTTGGATTGAACACAAACCCATAACACTCACGTGCAGTGATTCATTTGTTTTTGTTCGATGAGTCCAACATAAGAAGCTAAAAATCCCTAGATCTTGATCAGAATCGATTCGTACAATTGAACTATATTGTTCAATGCTGCCACATGTGAGATGTAAAAAGTCGTGTTACTGAACATGGCAGGCAGGCTTTTCATAATTTAAAAATATAAGTATACGTTCGATTGACACCAAACGTGCTTTCCGTCGACTAAAAAATCAAACTTCAAAGAATAGAAAATTCTATACTGAAGACTTTTCTGTGAAGAATATCGAATGAAAAAAATTTTCCAATTTCGGGATTTCGGGGGGGGAACCCGGGCCCCCCGGGCCCCTCCCCTGGATACGTGCCTGAGTTATATGGTGATAGTGACCCGACCATCCATTTCAACAAATATTCTGTTCTTAACATATCAAATCGTATGTATTTCTCAAGAAAAATTAACATTCCGTTTAATGAAAATAAGTTGAATGTTTGTTAAGTTGTCATTTAATTGAAAAATTTGCAATGTTGTCGGATCCTCTCGACCAACGCGCCATTAATCGGCATTTCACGTTTGACAGTCGCCGAGTAATCTAGAAGATTTTGTAATTAAGTTTGATTTATCGATCGATGAATATGGATTCCATATAGATAGACACTTCTGGTAGGGAATAATGATCAATTTGAATTTACCGCTAAAAATCCCCGCCATGTCAAACATGCAAGATATCTCATTTTGTTGAAAATTGGGTTAGCTATTCAGATTTAAGATTATTTATTACGTCTGGCAACAGTGTTCACGATCGACGTCATATACAATTGATGACGTACACGCCAACGGTCGCTGGACAGACTATATTGGAAAAGTCAGTGGAGAAAAGAGAATATATCGAAATAAATCACAGCATAAATAAACACAAAAAAGTATAAAAGAACATCAAAAGCTACGTTCCATAAATTCATCAAGGTGATGGAATGAGTATTGCCACGGAAGAACTTTGAGAGATTTTTTAAACGCATTAAAATTTTGGACTTTTCTTATAGATATTGGTAGTTTACGAAGGTCGTTCAATAAGTCCTTAGAAAATCCAAGAGATGGCGCTCGTAGTATCGGTAAAGATTTCTTTTCCGTTAGCAGCACTATCGATAGGAAAGCTGTCAAAATTTCAGCTCGATCCATGACGTAGGTCAATTTCTATCGTCGATTAAAGTCAACAACATTTGTTTATACATAACAATGGAGAAAAGCGAGTTCCGGGCTGTCATCAAACATTTCCAATTGAAAGGCTTAACGCCGAAAAAAATCAAAGCCGAGTTGGATGCAGTTCATGGCACATCTGCACCTGTGTTTGCGACAGTCTACAATTGGGTGAATGAATTTAAACGTGGCCATTCATCCACAAAAGATGAACATCGTCCGGGACGCCCAGTGGAGGTGTCTATTCCTGAAATCATCAATAAAATCCACGACCTGATTTTGAGCGATCGACGAATTAAAGTGCGCGAATTAGTTGAGACCACAGGCATATCACAAGGTACAGTCGCTTCAATTTTGCATGAAAAATTGTCTGTGAAAAAAATTTCGGCAAGATGGGTGCCGCGTTTGCTCTCAGAGGAGAATAAGCGCAATCGTGTGGTCGACTCTGAGGTCATGTTGGCGCTCTTCCGTCGCAATCCTGCCGAATTCCTTCGTCGATATGTAACTGTGGACGAAACCTGGATCCACTACTACACTCCAGAAACGAAGAGACAGTCATCACAGTGGATTTTCAAGGGTGAACGGGCTCCAAAGAAGGCGAAAACAGTGGCATCGGCCGGCAAGGTGATGGCCACAGTCTTTTGGGATACGCAGGGCATCATTTTCATCGACTACTTGGAAAAAGGAAAAACGATAACAGGGCCGTATTACGCGTCGTTATGGCAACGGTTGAGCGAGGAAATCGAAGAGAAACGTCCGCATTTGAAGAAGAAAAAAATCCTCTTGCATCAGGACAATGCGCGTGTGCACACCTGTGCTGTTTCCATGGCCAAAATTGTGGAATTGAAGATGAAATTGTTGCAGCATCCTGCTTATTCACCAGATCTGGCCCCAAGTGACTATTTCCTGTTTCCCAATCTGAAGAAATGGCTTGGCGGACGACGGTTCACTTCCAACATCATTGCTCAAACGAATGAGTATTTTGCAGAACTTCCGAAATCCTATTTTTTGGACGGCATAAAAATTTTGGAAAAACGTTTGGAAAAGTGTGTAGAGCTGAAAGGAGACTATGTTGAGAGATAAAAAAAATTTACCCTAAAAAACAGTGTTTTCCTATCTTTTTCTAAGGACTTCTTGAACGACCCTCGTATTATACAACTTTACTGTATGCCAGTATAGGATGGACTCTTTTCAAAAAAAGCAGTACGATGAGGCGGTATTCGAAAAAGACTGCCATGCCTTGTCTCATAGTTATGATTGTCAGCACTTTTAATGAAGTCCTTCAGATTATTTTTAACGAATAAAATATTTGTAAATATATAGATACAGGGGAGAGAATTTTGTTTCTCTGGAAGTGGTCTCTACAGGAGGTTCGCTTATCAATTCCAAAGATATTAGGTGATGTATTATAGATTGCGTATGATTTTGAAGTGTAGAAATCATAATTTTCACAAATAATCTACTATCTAGTCATGTAGGTACCTATTAATAATCAGGGATCGGAAAAATTTTGATATAAATAAAAACTATTTAAAAAAAATGATATAATACAAGTGCGAGTGGGACTCGCGCACCGGGAATTCCGTACAAAATAAAAATTATTATAAATGATGTAACTAAAAATTTACGGTTTTAGCAATTTTTCCTTTATTTGTGCTATAAGACACAGAGAATTTGATTTTTTCACAGCTCCAAGGGACAGAAGACCTGAGTATTTGATATAAATTCCAGCTGGATACCTCCACACATTCCTGAGAAAAAGGGTCTTTACAGACGGACAACAAACTAATCCTATATAGGTTCCGTGTTTTCCTTTCGAGGAACGGAACCCTAAAAATGTATGCAAGAGTGGTATGAATGGTACACGTCTTCCTGAATGCATTTGAAGACCCTCATTACATTCATTAGATGAAATTATGCCAAAATCGTTATTTTGTTGATCCTATTAAATTGTAATAGATCAAAAAAATGAGAATTAATCAATGATACTTTCATCTTTTGTTTAAACTTTTATTGAATCCAAAAACAGACAGGAGTTGGAATCATAGATAATTACAACAAAACTGAAACCACCATAAATAAACAATATATTACCATCAATTCTATTAAGGTTATATTCCAAATAATTCTGTTAAGATGACATCTCGGGAAGATCTTCCGGAGGAAAATAAACACAGCTTGAGATTCTATCCCTCCTGAAGATCCGAATTGCAATTGTTATCGATTACATCAGCTGTATCTTCGTTAAGCCAAGATTTAGTATAGTAGTGACATATAAATATATTTGTAGACTGACGATTTTAAGAATGGTCCGGAACACATAGTGTTTTTTTTTGCCAATTTTTTAAACACACCATGTATTTATTAGCAGGCTTCAAGATTCTGGAACGCATTTTCTGCATCAGGGCAATGTTATTTCAACTCATACAACAGAATAAACATCATTTCGGATTTTTTTTCGCGAATGACGCTAGCGATATAAAATCTCTATCATAATTGATAAGAGAAAACTTTCCAGAAATAAATTCAGGTTAACTATACTGATAAGGTTGAATGAGAGTGATACATCTGTCTCTTTTAAACAAACTGATGAGGAAATGAGAAAAAGCAACTGTATCTTGTTCTACAGGATTTCAATTTAACAGTCTAAGCTATTTTATCTTCCAATTTTTTTTTTGCGGTTTTCCTTCTCTAAGTAAGTAGTCACGACATTGGTGTATGTATATGGTATATGCACTTTGTAGAGTACCTATGGTTCACACAAAATGATGATCTCATATTAAGTGGTTTGCAAGCAGAATCGAGTGATATGTAACGCGAATAAATATATTTTTCGGTTTAATCTAAACGCAAACAATGTCTGGAAAAACGATGGTAATGTTTATACAATCGTACAATATACGAATCTCGTATGAGTTATTGAATGCCCAAATCATGTTGGACTTTACCAGAATATTGAACCGAGACTGGAATCTGTAAAATACATAACAATACTGCCTAATTTATCAGTAAATATTCATTGCCTGGGAAAATTCATTGGAGACATCGTAAAATCAACTTCATAATTGAATTAAATTAGGGGCTTATCATAGTATGATTCATAGGCTTTTCAAAATTCCATTGTCCGAAGCTAATTTTCGAAAGGAATTGAATATACCTAATTAAACAAATGGCAGTAAATAATGGTTATTCATCCAATATGATTGACAGCCTCATTCAGAGGAAAAATACAAACTGTCAATTTCAGAAGTTTACCCACTTATATCCGAGAAAAGTACAGTATTTAACAGTTTAACATACTTGGGCAAGCCTTCCGAAAACCTGAAATTGTTTCTTTATAAATAAAATCTCAAAGTTTCATATAAAACCAACAATAGCATTGGGAAATTGATTAAAAACAACAATTCAAAAATTCATAGAGATGAACGTACTGGTGTTTATAGACTCGACTATAATGATATTGAAATAGTATATTACATAATAAGTGTGAAAACTAGGTTTTTAGCACACGCTAAGTGAAGTTTGAAAAACGAGCCGCAGGCGAGTCTTTTCATTCACTTAAGTGTGCTAAAAACCTTTACCACGCGAGTTATGTATACTTTTTTACCTACAACCGTTCGTTTTGATTAAATACAAATTAATTATAGTCTAAAATTTCCCAACTTGGTCACCAGCAATGTTTTAACTTTTTTTATTGTTATGAAAATTAGGATGTCATAGCGACAAAAAAAAGCAACGCCACTTTGAAGTTGTCAGTCAAAATGTCAGTCGAAAATATGGAGATTTCATAATTTGTTTAATAATTTTTTACCGCATTAGTGCGTTAAAATGATTTTTACCGCACTAGTGCGTTAAACTGATTTTTACCGCACTAGTGCGTTAAAGTAATAGTTACCGCACTAATATGGGTGTGTAAGAACATAATTTACGCACGGTTGTAGATAAAATTCTATACTTAGCTGCTATTTCAGAATCCGTCATTTAAGATCATAGCAATGAGTGTAGCCGATAAAGCAATAATTGACTGCTTATTGTGTTTATATTCCAATAAGGAAATTTAATTCAAAACTAAGTAATATAATGGAAATTAAATTGAAGTTTTTTCTTATGTTACGTTAATGACAACCTTAATCTATTCTCGTGTAAGTAATCATATTTATCGAAAAGCTCAATGTATTCATTTATTATCATTCTATTGGTTTTCATCACATACGAAAAAACTAGTTTAACTTTTGTCTATACAGTACAACTTCAGTAATCCGGACACATATCGTTCCGGTCAATGCCGGATTATCGAAGTATCCGGACTACTGGGACTATTCATTTTTTGATTAAAAATCGCAACATTGCATACAAAAATACCTTTATTTGGTACAAGTGCTTATATAAAAAAAAAGTAATAACTTAAAAAATCATTCCAATGTTAAAAAACTATAAAACTACAGTATGTACCTATGTAGGTATAACTTAAACTGTGTAAGTTACTGCATTTTTTTTTTGGGAAAAAGGTGTCTAACTTGGTTTGAATGCTCCTGTTTTTGGCTAGTTCAAATGCTTTTTCTTTTAGTCTTTTGAGTAGCAATATGTCTTGCATTGGAAAATCATTTTTCTCTGTCCATTGAATGTATAATGATAATGACCTCGCAGCGTCCTTGATATGATTTTGACACAAAGTTTTTTTTTCTGTGACGGGAAAAAAGTTTGACATTTTGTCTCTGATGACAGGTAAAGAAATATCACTTTTTTAAATTACTTTTTTCCCCGGGAAAAAAGTGAGTACTTTTTTCCCGGATATATATACACATAAGTAAAGGTAGATATTTAATTTTAGAATATTTTACTATACAAAAGTTACATTTCCTTTATATGTAATAATAGTTCCTTGAACTATTCCGTACAACAATGGAATTTTCTTGTGTCGAAATTATATTCTTCAGTAGGTAACTACAAATCTCCTGCTTACTTCATTCTTTGTTTGCTTGAGTTTCACAATTAATAACGTTTCCGAATCTTCAATATCATCTAATGTTACCTGGCTGATTTCATAAATTCGACAAGCTCCTGAAATTCCAAATACAACAACCTTGGCCATTAAATAAAATTCATCGGGAGCATTATTTAAAAAATCACTAATTTATGTACTCGTAAAAATTGCAGCTTTCTTGGTCGTGTAACCTTTCCCATTTTGTTTCAGAAATGTAGTTAGTTTGATGACGGTGCAGTCAGAGATAACTCGGAATCAGACATTTTTTTCACTTCATATTATTCAAAATAACTATTAAACAACTACTAAGTTCGCAATTTTTAAATCAAATCAATAGAATTAAATTGACAGATATTTGTTTACTTCAAAGGATTCCTTAGCAACGCAGGTCTAATTGTCGCTGAAAGTACAACAGCCTACCATTTTAAAAATTCAAATTTCGCATCTATAATTTTCTGACTTTAATATATTATAACAATATGTATTGTCAATATTTAATCGTCGTTTTCCTCGTCACAGAAAAAAATGATGTATTATACACGGGAAAAAATATTAGATTTTAGCTCTCGCTTTTTTGTCTCCCTCCGCTTCGCGTCGGGAGACAACACAACCTCGAGCTTCTAATCTAATACTTTTTTCCCTTGTATAATAAATAACTATTATTTTGTCCTTATTTTTTTTTTATGTCAAAAATCTAGGCACGCCAAAATTTGCTGCCGTTTGACGGATACTTCCGGATTTATCTAGACTGTCTAATAATTCACATTTGTTCCTGAGTGTTAATGTTTTGTGAGGCCTGTTATTTGGAGCCTTCCCCAACAGAAAAGATTACTATGTTCTTACGTACGACTCAGAATAAAATGAATGCAAAAATGATCACAATCTTCAAATCGCGTCAAACTTGTTAAGACAGAAAAATCATTGCTATGGTTCTAAGGTTTTCTTGCATAACGTTTTAACGTCCGGTTTAGAGAGGTAAAATTTTGAAAATGTCCGGTTTACAGAGCAATCCGGATTACTGGAGTGCCCGTTTTAGCGAGTGTCCGAACTACTGAAGTTGTACTGTATAATATGCAAATTCTATCTTTTCTTTAATATTAACCTAAGTTTGTGTTTAATATTATCGTGTGTTGTAAATAAATTGCTCACATTTGAATCACGTAAATGTTGTAGAAATTTAAAAATTGCATATGGTGCAACGATATTTTCATTAAAGTTCCACGGGAGGAACATTCTTGTTGCTATTTCATGTTTCCGCAAATGTTTCTTAAAATTTCGTTATTTTTCGGCAACAAATGTTGACTGTTCCTACTTGTCGCCGGTTTCCATTTTGAGCGGTAAACTTCAAAAGAAAATAGGAAACATTTGTGGAAGAATCCTTGTTGTTATCGCAGTGGAAACGTATCGAGAACGCAACTAGTAAACATTCGTGTCGCAGATTTTCAGTGTGCAATGAAGTACGCAAACGACTGAATATATAGATACGTTTCCAACGGAGGAACATTTTTGTTGCTGTTGCTTGTTTCCGTAAATATTTCTAAATGATCCTTAATAGGGAAAACATAATAAGCGATACGCCCCCTACCGGTGTCGAATATTACTAGTGCATGGGAGATAGATTGCTTTGTTTCCATCTGTTTACGTGTATTTTATATGAGAATTTGTTGAGTTTTAATTGTATTTTGGATCGTTTACAAACGTTCAGAAGAGATGAATCACTATTGTTGTGTATTCTATTGTTCATATTGGGCAAAAAAAAACGAATATAGCTTACATACCTTTCCGAAAGCTGGACAATTCCAAGTTGCATTCCAAACAAAGTTGGGAAACAAGGAAATGATGGACAGAAGAAAGGTGTGAATTCATAACTTGAAGATTGAAAAAAAATGTCTGAACATAAGAGAGTTGTTCTTTACAGTTTACTGAGAATAATTATTTTCCCTGCAGTAAGTTTGTGGATTTTTCCATATAGAATTATACCAACTAATGATGTGCAATTTTCAGCTAACCGAAAACAAAGATTTTTTCAAGTCCAATGCTATTCTAACGAAAAATCTTCCACTTTTATCGGAATCTGATCCTGGGCCATCATCCAGAGATTCTAGATTATTGTATTTTTTTCATGTAACAACCAGAGATACTATTAAAATAATAATAACAAATAATGTTTATTTGCACAACCAAAATAACAGTTTATCATAACATCAAGAATATGAAATAAATCTGGACTCTATAGCTAGGTAAAAACTAAAATATTCAATTATATAATCAGGAAAACAGAGATTCTATCAAAAAAACCAGACTCCCAGAAGTCCACCGTACTTTTAGGATAGCTGTTATACGTTAGGAAAATTCAAAAAATATAATAACTTATTACGTTCAAACCATTCAAGCAGAGTATTCATATTAATTCTTCTTTTATCCCATGATGTTTCTTTCAGTTTAGCTGGTAAGTACTTAGTTTTGTCGATTATACTCAAAAATTCTTCAGTTCGTAATAAAAGTAGACATGTCAGAGATGTTTTCTTGAAACTTTTGAAAGTTTTTTTATTTTTTAAATAAATAGGTGTTCTATCATACAGCTTTTTCATGATGTATACATAGTTCCTTCAGCCAATTAATTTATTCGTCCTCTACTTTATTTTATTATTGATTTTCAGGTTCAATGATAAAAACTCAGTGTAAATTTCAACTTGATGTAGGTAGGTTATCTACTGTTGAACAGAGATAAAATTGTCCTCAATCCAAACACAATATATCACAGGAAAATACAAAGTCCAAAAAAAACACAAATTACGACGATAAACGTTCGAAAACTCAAAACGAAATGAACGTAAATACCATTACAACCAATGTAAACAAACAGCTAATCTCCCATGCTCTAGTATCGATATTAGCCGTTCCGGCGCTACGATCTTTATTTTCGGACGCCTATAGTTATTTATGTACCAAGTGCGTTATATAGATCCTAACGCCCGGAACATTCGGCCCGTGGGTCTCAGGCCCGAGGGATGAATGTTGCCCGATGGGCGTTAGGATCTAGTAACGCACGTGGTGCATACAAGATTTTAATTCTCACGAAAAAATTATTTTATTATAATGAAAAATCGATTTTAAAATCAGTCCATTGCTCCTATACTTTCCATTTTCCTTCTCATGTCATTTGTTGATATTTCGAAGTTTGTGAATATTTTTGTCATCATATTTAGTGAATGTCATTACTGCTTTCTTTGTGTAGTCTTAAAGAAATAATGGAAATGAAAATGAATTTACCCAAGAATATCATAGAAAATGCAACCAAAGCTGGAAATAATTCATTGCCGGAGAAATCCAGAGTCGTATACGACAAGGATTATGAAGTATTTAATCAATGGAAGTTGCTTCATTTCTCCTCGTACAATGAGCGGGCGTTATGATCCATAATGCCCGCTCATTACGCCCTAGAGCAGTGACCGCCAACCTTTTTAATGTGTTGAGCTACTTCCATAGTTTTCTGATAAACATTGAGCTAACTAACCGTGAGCTACTTAAGGTAATTTAAATGAAATAATGCACAATATTTCAATTTCTTTGTTATTTTTATAATAATAAAAGAATTGAATATGTATTTTCAAAATCCTTTAGCTAGCAAAATGGATATTATTTGGGGATGAAAATATTCCCATATAAATGATTTCATCCTTGTGTATAAGTGTTCAATTTTTATTAATACTGTTTTGAATTTGATTATGATTCTAGTAAAACAAGGAAAAAATTTTTTTCATATATAACTATACATAAAAAAAATTTCATAGTAATTAGTTTAGCTCCTTACAATTGGTAAAACTTTGTATTAATTGTTATTTCAGAAAATATTGAAATTACAAATGGTCAATTCGAAGAAATATTCCTTTTGTTATTTTTGAGTAATTTTTGAACACTTAATGTAAATGAGATTAGTTCTTGAATGACTTTTTCTTATTTCTCTTTTGTTTATCAAAAACTTGTCACTTAGAAACTCCATATTAATTTGGAAAAGTACCTATTAGCGTATAGATTTTAAATGGACATTGAAGTTCAAAAAGTTTTTACATTAATATATTCGTATATTATTTTAAGTGTCAAATTTATGTGTTATCTCTGATTGAGATAAGATTTGATGCACAGCTTTAGAGATGTCAAGCAATTTCATATTTTTAGGTGCACCAATAGATCTAGTCATATATCAGTAATGATTTTAACTGAATAGAGGACTATTCCAAGATATGTTTAATCTATAACGACTCATCTCATTTTTATTTTTTCAATATTTGTGTGTCGCTCATTTTATTTTTTTAATAAGATATAATAATTTTATTGGATTTAGATGTTTGATAGTGTATATGAGTATTTCATTTTGAAGTAAACATTTCAGAATATTTGCTTCACAATGATGTCAAATCTGCATTAACCAACCAAAATTAGCCTTATACACATAAACAAAGATTATTGCTGTAATGTTCCTCCAAAATGGCACTTTATATAAGTTTTATTTTAATACCAGTTGATTTGATTGTGGCATTCAATTCTCATTTATTAAATAAGTTCTGCCTATTTTTGAAGGACAAATATCGACACACTTTTAATTTATATTTCAAAAATGTTTTTCGAACTACCAGTATTGCCTTTACGAGCTACCGGTAGCTCGCGGTCGACGGGTTGGCGACCACTGCCCTAGGGCATATGAGTGTATTTATAGCAACCGTATCTAAGGTAAAATCAAAAAATAATATACAAGTGAAAAATAAAATTTCTTTATGTTTCGGCAACAAATGTTGATTGTTTCTACTAAACAATACGCAACTATTGACAATTTAAGTTTCCCCAGTGGACACATGAAATTTACGTATGTTGCCATAAGTTTCAACCTATGGCAACAAAGAGAAACATTTAGCAACAAAATGTTCATCCGCTGAAACCGTAGCTTCAGATTCATCAATTTATTTGCGAATCTTTTGTATTCGTTTCACTTTAATCAATTTCAAGTGTAGGTATTATTATAAGGATTGAATTAATTTCTTTAGAGTTAATTTACGTATTCTAACAACAACTTAAGCATATGTCTGAATAATCAATTCGCTTAGTGAGCAAATTCGTTCCGATTGCCCTTCAAATTGTCCGTACTAACGTAATCAGCACTTTCAGAAGTAAATCACGTATTGCTTACAAGTGCGCAAAAAAATTCAATCCAACAGTCATTAATACGATATCGACGAATTATTGACCTTCAAATGTCCTTTTCATTTTATCGTATTCATAAAACATCTATCAATCGGATAACCATTAAGCCACGATTATTCGCACGGTTGTTGAAAGTTGGAATTGAATGTGAGTAATATCGAACGTTCGACTCGTTGTTGAATAAATAACGAAGCTCGGGCGACACGAATCGATATAAAATCTAAACGAGCCGGTCCCGCATGATTTCCTAGTACAAAGCGATTCGTGTGACATTCAAATGTCCTCTAAATCGTTTCATTCATTTCGCCGTATAATCAATACGGCGACGTCTGTAGCGATCTTTCAACAGATCGAAACGGAATAATAAAATAACGTTTATAATAATTTTTCGCCGGTTTCACATCGTTTAGATGGAATGTTTTGAATTTGATAATTATAGATCATCACGCAATACGCCTCATCCAGTGGAGGTCACTGACTGCGGCTATGGCAAGCGGCTCTCTCTCGTCCCCTCTCTACCCGGGAGTGCCTGCCACCCCTCCCCCACGCTTTATAGCAGCTCCGTAAAGTTGATTCAGACTGCTGCAGTTGTGGGTCTCTGTTCCTTCCCTTCCCCCTCGACGCACTGCTATCAATTCTTGTCTATGGGAACAATGGACGCACACAACCGAAACAACAATATAAGGCCGGTAACGCAATTAAGCTGGGTCCTCTACCTACTACTCGGAAATTTCTATCAAATTTGTAATAAATGGTAGAGGTTGGACCATTTTCGGTGAAGTTCTACCTGGTTTTCAAATTGCAAATTCTATTATTTGAGGATTGTGGAAACACTTGGTATTCCTAGTGATTTATTATTATAACACCACTGTGGGTTAATTATTACCTTCCATTTATTTGTTCCGTTGTTTTGATTTGTGCACTGTTGAGTATCTCGCATGTTTAAAACAAAATAAACTTCTGTTATTCAATTATCAATTTTGCTAGTTTATATTAGAGGTCGTAGATCAAGCATTTAATGCCTGTAGGTATAAGACCTGTGTCGATCGATCATTTGTCGAGACCCGGGTCGATCATGACCCATTCGTATGGTGATAGGGTTAAAATATTCGATCATTTGGGTCACAGGTTGCAGTTCCTTTGTAACGAATGACGAATGTTGAACCGGGTAGAATATATATTAATAAGATAACCTACATTAGTGAAAAACAACATAAAAATGTTAAAAAAAGGAAATAACTAATAGTTTTTAATATCAAAAATAATAATTTACTCCAAATTGTGACTAAGAAATAAAATTTGAGAGGCTCTTTTCGGTTTTAAAGAGCTTCTTTTATTATAGATAGACGCTTCATTATTATATATAAATGTGGATAGAGGAGACGACGATAATATCGACTAAGTTCACTAAAACACGCAAGCAAAACCTGAATATAAAATCACGTGTCGCGGGTCATACCTACATAATGTCAATGATTCGATTTCAAACTGAATTCGATCTCGATCACGACGCGATCGAGTTCGCGACCCAAAAGACAGAGAGATTGACAGTACATATATCATCAGCATGTCGCTGATTCGATCTCAAACTAAATTCGATCTCGATCAAGACGCGATCGATCGACTTCGCGACCCAAAAGAATGAGAGATCGACAGGTCGCGAGCGTTCCTGAAAATATCGGTTCCTTTTGGATTACGTGTCAAAATTCAAAACAACACGAGTAAGAGTGCGATGAATGAAAGCATGTAAACGATTGTATCAGCAAGCAATTGTGTAAAAACATATGAAAATAATGTGCAATTTGGTTAGTCTTGTCAAGTAAATCGGGATCGGGTTGATTAAAATCGAGTCTTTTAGAAATTCGTGATTCGATCACTCGTGTATAGGTTGCGATCGAATCAAAAAGATTCGATCAATCACGATCGACACAGGTCTAGCTAGGTATGTATAACACGTCTAAAGCAGTGTTGTCAATTTGTCATTTTTATGGCTAAATTTGGCATATATCTATGATGCTAAGCATGTTATTTAACGATTTGGCATGTTAGCATTTTTTCATCCAGTCAATCAATTTCGTCCGTGTAAGTGTATCTATTTATTCTCTACCTAATTCGAAAAATACTTATTCGGGGGTCGCACAATCTTTTTTCCTAGCTATCACCGTTCCTTCTGTCTATGATTTTTTCATATGCTCGAAGGGGACTTTACTCACAGCTTTGCCGTTTGTAACATAATTATCGAATTATAACACAATTTTTCCTCAAAATTCATCTTACGAATAATTCAAACATGATCGATCATTTGAAGATATTTTTAAAGTAGAGATTGTTGACATCTAATTTTAAAAATCCATACCATAAATTTTATTAAATTGGGTTTTCCCTCGGTCATCCGGGAACCTTTTATCCTTTATGATTACGGAATTTCCAACATATGCGATAAGGAGAAATAGGAATATACCTACTGGAAATGTTTCTACTTTGGACTTTTTTTGCCATCTGTAGTATATTTTGTAGAGATGAAACGGATATCCGGTAACTATCCGGTATCCGGCCTTGTTTTCACTATCCGGCCGAATACCGAATAGTAATTCAGTATCCGGCCGGATTCCGGATAGTAAAATTATTTCTGTTATTAATTAGTTCAGTACTCCGAATTAACAAGTGGCAAAATGTGGGGAATAAATACCAAATTTTCCGCATTTGTTGGTAAGAAGCGACTCCACTTGGCTTCATATACCAGACCAGCTTCTGAAAATAGCCTTTCGCTGTAAACGCTACTGTCAGGTGCTGAAAGATTAATTCTATCAAATCTTAACAACTAGTCAAGTCACTAGTGATACAAATTATCTGACCACCAAATGTATGGGTCGTAATTGTGATCGATTCGAGATCTCTCTAAGAAATAGTCAATCTCGTTAGCAATTGGATTTTGTTTTTCTTCATCGGCACGATCTCTACTATTATCCTTTGTCACTTGATTGAAACAGTCCCAAAAAGTGTTATGAATTTCACGTGTGAAGTTGGATCCAGTTTCATCTTCTTTCCTTTGTTTAGCAGGCGTCGAAGACGGCGATGATCTGTTACTGTGAGAAGAAGATTCGTCGTAAGAGTTTTTTTTTAAACTCTATTATGATTTTCTGTCTCGCTTTTTCAGTTTCAAGAACTCCTAAATAATCTGATTTGAACCCTGGGTCTAAAAAGGTAGCAATTAGGTCGTTTGATCAATGATCTCTGCTCACGTGCGGTAACACCCGAACGCGCCCGAATATTTCGATCTTGTTCAGCGCGCCTATATTCATATCAAACTGATCGCGTCATGTAACGCGATAAAGGGCCGAATATCCGGCCTCGTAGCTTGCCGAATATCCGATATATTCCACTATCCGTTTCATCTCTAATATTTTGCATTCTTTCTATGTCGGCTATCAGTTTTAATTTAATTATTACGAGCAAAGCAGCTATTGTGTAAATTTTCGAAGTGTTTTTAGTTGTCCGGTTGTAACAATTATTTTTTCATGAATTAAAATAATTTCTTTCTGAATGTGTTTTTTATGTGTGTATTTAATTATTTATTGTGAACGGCTTTTTTTGCGTTGTTGGTCTTAGTTGTTTGTGAATTTTTGTGTACCTAGGGTTCATACAAAATGCCCCCCAAGTATAATCAAAATTTTTGAACAGAATGGAACTGCATGCACGTCACCAACTTTACCAGTGAATAAAAGTTTATTAATTGACGAGGATATTGATATTTTGTTTAATTAAAATTAGCATTTTCTATGAAATCTTCGAAATGTTTCCTATTTTCCTTTGGAGTTTACCGCTCAAAATGGAAACCAGCGACATTTTGGAATATTTACGGAAACACGCAACAGCAACAAAAATGTTCCACAATATTCCTCATTGTTCATTGAATTGTAGCTTTAGAATAAACTTTTATTAATTGGTCGAACGCTATACAAGAACAAGAATCTTCTTTAATTGATTGGTTTCTTCACACCGATGTTTGCGGACAAAGAAACATGTTATAGCAATCATCACTTCCTTGAAAAAACCTTTATACAACTTTTCGATCAAACCTGTTATGGCAATACTTATAAGTAGTTTATATTTGCAGTTTTCTTTTATCTGTAAATGTTTATGGACAATATTTTTGATTTTGTACATTACGTTGAAATATTTTATTTTGAGCGAAATTAAATTTTTGCTTACATCATATAATAAAAAACAAATTTGTACGGAACCCTCCGACTCGCTCTTGGCCGGTTTTTTATGGTTAAGAGAACCTGTGAGAGGGCCAATACAAAGCTCCATCTTTTTCATCCTGTGTAATTTTCGATATTAAAAACATGTCTTAATATGTTAAGAATGGGATGATTATACGATATTCGACTATCCTAAGAAAATCAATAGTGAGTAGTTGAAAAATAAAGAAATATCTTTGGTGGGAGGGCGCTCTGGGTTGTTATTCAGACAGTGTTACTGACCACGATATGTATTGGGGAACAATTATAAATTTGTTAATTCACTCCGAGTCAAATAAGCTATACTGATGAGATCTAATAAAATCGAAACAGCTGTATGCAGATTTTGGGTCGGGGTGACTTGACAATTTCTATGATTCACCGTTCGATTGTGAATGCAGATTTTGCGTTGCGGAATACGTATAACCAGCTCCGAGACCAGCTCCCTTGGAAAGTTGTTTAATAATTTTTTGAATTATTAAAGAATTTTACTTGTTCACTTTATGTTATGTATGAAATTGACCACCAACCGATATTGAAGAATCTGTCCTCCAAAATCCCAAAAACAAAATTATTTTCAGGGGAAAGCTACTTAAAACTCAATAATTAATTTTTCCTCAGGTAAGTGTGAATTTGTGTTTTGTATGTAGTTGTTCAAAAATTATTGTTAATGCCTATTCAGTTAAATTCAGCTATGCAGGCTAGCTCGTATAATAAAAAACGAGCTTATGTCATTAATTTCTTTCAACAATGAAACTCATCATCATTCCAGATATTTTAATTTTGTCAAGTGATTAACAGTAGGTTACTGATATTTACAGTTTTTCATATCTTATGTTGAATATTTTATTTTGTTAAGTATTTTGGTTATTGAATTATCTATTTATATCAGTGTTAAATGGTATTAAATGCCAATTATTTTCAAAATATATGATTCTTAAGGGTATATAGATATTATAAATAACAGCCTATTGAAGAAAAACAAGTGCCAATTAAACAAAGAAGCCATTTCCATCCCATTTTCATATTTGGCCAGGTGATTGACAATAGTACAAACTATTTTTAGAAAGATTTTGAAAATTTCAAATTATGTACTTTTTGGAAAAATATTGAGTCAAAATATGAATTTGTATTTTGACAAAAACTTTTTCGTTATAACGTATGGCATATTATATATCACTGGAAAGAGCATAAAGAATGCTGCAAAATGACACCACTTCCAGCTCTCTAGCTCAACTAGGGCAGTTCCTAGAGCAATTTCAAAAAAGTAACTTTTCGGTTTTTGGCCGAAATTTTGAAAGTTTACGCAGCCATATTTTGGAAACGGTGTGCGAAAAAAATTTTGGTATTTTTCTTAGTTCCAGCATCCACAATGAGTATTCCAAATTTCAGCGAAATCTAAGATGGTGAGGTAAAATGGGTGTGTTGATTTGACATGGAATGACTCCATGGTCAACAAGTATGTTTTTCATGATTTGATTGTGCTTGATACATATGGTAATACGGCTGCTGTTATCCTTTTGGACATATCACACGCCTGCTGTATGTGTATATTTTTTAATATCTACTAACATCTGGGATATGGATGGCCTCTGAGTTATTAGTCATCACGAAAAAAAAATTTTCAACGTATTCGTTGGTTTCATGAATTAGGTACATCTACTTGTTTATAATCGCTTTGCCGACTTTTTCCATTACTTAGCATAATTGTATTGAATATCATGTGGATGACTTTTTTCCGTTCCGGCGAAGTGATTCATAACTTTATAAAGAAATAAAAAAATTAACTTTTCACAGGTTGAAATAAAAATCTATTGAGTAAACGCGTTTCGTCATAACATTGACTTCATCTCCTACTAAATTATAGTATTACCAAACAATCTATTTATACAAAAATTGAACATAACAGAAGGATGCCTAGAGAAACTAAATAACAATAAGCAATTCATTCAGGGTTATTGGTATAGGTACATTGAACAGATTAAGAAGAAGAGAAGGGTTTGCTTCAATCTGGTCGTTAAATAGGTTTCCGGAATTTTTATGTTTATTGATGTAAGGGATTCTCAATGGTTGGTTTTGTGGAGACTATTTTCTAACTGTAATATTTTGTAATTGTGATTAAAAATATGGTTTTCTTGAATAAGATGATACGCATAATTAGAGTCAGTTTTCTGCTTAACCCTTTCAGGGCAACTGGTTAGCTAGGAAGACCACAGTTTGTTAGACATGAGTAAAACTGCTCGTTGGCTATTTCAGTATAATACCAGTGTGTTTTGTGGGTTGTCTAACATACCAAATTTGACGTGTTCATCGAAACATGACAAAAACTGTTTCATGTTATATTACGCAAAATAGGTTATATTGTTTGGTTATATTATGTTCCTACTGGTTATGTGGAGTGACCACATCCTGTGGGATAATCCTTGTGTTTTTTTTATCTTGAAATTTGTTTCATTTTCTTCGAGTATCTCTAATAAACGTAGTAATAGAGTAAGTAGGTATTTGAGAATTACCTACTATGTAATGAATATTGATAAGTACCTATGTCATATAAATGTGATATTAATGAACAAAAAAATGAAACAAATGTTAGACAAACAGTAAAGACGCTACATCAAGTTACCATCAAGGTAAAATTCGATATTATTCGAAAAAAACACTTGAATATTTAGTGTCCTATATTTAAGAAGAGGGAATTTCAGTTATAAACAACCTCAAGCGTCAAAACTAGAATATCGATTTATTAACTCCTACTCTATTTAATAAATCGTATGCCTACTTGATTTCAACTAGTATAATTATTTTCGATTACATATCACAGTTTAAATATGTGTAAATTATTCAGAATGATAAATAATTGATAAATAGACGAAAATACTTTGGAATAGAAACCTCATGATAAACTTAAACTTTCAGAATTAATCTTATCTGAAAATATCTATTTGATAAATCGTGTCGCAACTTTAAGTAGGTACATACCTACAGATTTGTTCTGTGCTTCAGAACATTGGAAATATTAATTATCTAAGTCAATGGACTTTCCTCTGAATGTCATTGAAAATAAAAAATATACTTGCTACGGTATTTTTTTATTATAAGACTAATTCGTTTACTTAGTTTGATAATAACGAATTCATAACTGGACGATAAGATTTACCTTCAAATAATAATTATTTGAAAGAATTATACAGCTACCTACTTAATCATAATCAATGAACCTTAACAATTTTTTACCAGCTAAAACTTTATATTCATACTAGGAGTTTCTACTACAATAAATAAGTACGTAGCAGTTAGTTAAAGCAAATATGAGACTAAACATACATTCGATTCATTATAATTAACTCAATACAGGTCAGATTTAATGAAAAAAACAAGTGAGTGGTATAAAAGTAAACCCTATTCTTAAATTTGTACTTAATTATCAGAGTAACGTTTGAAAAAAGTGATGAATATACATAACTCCAAGGACATATCCGTACTTAGTTGAATCATAACACAATTTCTCCGATTGTGTGGATTTATTAGAATCAAGTCTTTTCCTGTTAAAATCATGGTTATTCACCTCCAGAGATGTAAGTGTGGTCATTTAGTTTTCAAACAAAATTTACCAACCACGTTTATCTACTATACAAAGGACAAGACCCGAGACAAAGCCATTTCAAAATTTCCAGCTCGTACTAGATCAACACAACAGTCTATTCAACAATAAAATAGCACTACTACCTACCTACTGACTAACAGTTTCACCTACTAATATTTTACGTTTTGATAAAGTTTTCAATTAGAAAATATCTTATAAGTGTTATGTATATGGTTTTAATTGTTGAAAAAGGTTAAGTACTTAAGTATATTAAATTTCGAATTTCTTATTCGAAGATTTCGCAAAGAGCCACTGTAAACCTTCCTTAATAATTTGGTAATCAATCAATACTTGAACATAATTCTTGTGTGTACATCGATTATTCAAAGTAGAAGATCACTTTCTAACTAATTAATTTATATTTACCGTATTACCTGCATTTTCTGGACACAATTCGCTAAATTCCAGGTTTACTTAATTCTGCAATTCAAACACGATATGGAAGAAGCGCACCACACCCTATTATTCAATTTCTCGATTCTCGAATGAGACTTCAAGCAAATACGCTGCAAAACTCGTATTTGTCGACGAATACGTATGGAAAGTACCATTGGAAATGATACGATTAAAATGGCAAATAACTAACTGTTTAGTACAGGATTAGGTTTCATTGGACAAATTATGAATCCAAAGATATTGAAGAATCTCGGTATGAATACTCTTTGCAAATATACAGAGCACGTGATGTCAGATAGCTTAAAAGAGAAATCACAATACAAAATAGTTAATATAAGCTTCCAAACCCTTTTACACACCAAAACTTATCGATTATATGATATGGAATTTTGAAATATGTTAGTACGATTTGTCCTGTAATTTAATAACTTTTATCTTCATAAAACGTGCTAAGATTGTTTCCATTCTTGTGGTGAAACGACACGTATACAAATTCAATCTACACAGTGGGGAATAGTCAGCACTCACCAAACAAAGGAACAGTGCTAATCCTCATCCACTCGCAAATTTCAACACTTACCAATCTAGTATATCCACAAAATGCATATGTTCACTAATGTTGTATCTTCAATATAACTTTGATAATCAATTTGATTACAATATGTCCTTGAAAAACGTTAAAACAAATACGTTCCTCCACACACAAACTATCACAAAAGACTAAATCCCGAAGTGCGCTCGAGCAAGAATTCGTAGCCGACATTTTCCGAACGCGTTGCGCTTGGCGAACACTGAAACCAGCAACAAGTGATATCTGTGGGGCTCGCGAGGAGGACGAAAGCCGACGGCGAACCGTATGGCGTCGGCTGGCTGCTCGAAAACCAGTTCTGTTCTGATTCTCTCTTCTCCTTCGAGTTACAATTACGTGAAAGGATCGAAATGGCAGCCGCATAATTATCTCGTGAGTCGTGGACGTGGTCGTTACGGACCCGTTTTTTATTAACGCAAGTTCACATCTTTGTTTTCTAATTCTCAAATACTTGATTGGAACTTTTCCGCTCTACGGTGCTGGATTGTAGCAAGATCAGCAATAGTGTGGAGATGCTTGTTGTTACCATATGGCGTTAAATTGGAGATACTGGCGTACATTGTTTGTTATTGATTAACGTAATCTCTATCTAGATAGTATTTAGAAATTGTCTGAGCTCACCTTCAGTCATTTACTTTCTATTTTTAATTTATTACTCCAACATGAATTCCATTATTCAAGAATCATTTTCAAATTGCCTTAATATCTAGTTATCATGAACATTATTTCACGCTTGTTTATGGTTCTATACAACCACTGTATTATTTTATTTTGCTTTAACTGGGAAAGATAATACTTAGCTTGACTTAAATCAGATTTGAATTTGAACGCATTCTGAATTTTCTCATCACAAATAGGTACTCACTTTAGATTTGTGGATTGAGAATAAAATTTTATTGCTGTGAAAGGACAGGAAACTTGTGGGTCCATGATTTTAGCTCAATTTAATTATTTAAAAACAGATTACATTCAGAAGTGCTACAATATTCTAAGAATAATATCTAGTTTTGTTGTTCTTTACTCTACTATTACTGTGCGACAGCAATATTTTCTGTTTTATTCTTTTAATCATAGTTTAGGCTTTATTTAAATATGAGTTCAGTCTTTTCAGAGCTATATACCTATTCACTGCTCTGTAATAATCTATAAGCATAATTTATTCAATTATTACTGTAAATTGAATTAGATTTTTACGAAAATCCGTGCGTGTTCATTTTTTGTTTCGTTTTTCAAAGCCAAAAAATGTATCAGGCGTGTTGAGTTATCGAGAGTCGAATTTTCTGGGTTCTTATGTTGATCATATGACTCTAGAATGCTTAAAAAAACTACTAACTATTCTTCATCTAAAATCAACATTCGTCCTATACCCCTTACAAGATTTGATTTATCCATAACTCTATAGTCTACATTTATCCTTTGTCCAAAGAGCCAATGAAAAGTAATATTCAAGGCGCGTGATTATATTCTTATTGTTTTCAATTATAAGCAGATTTAGAGCGTATGACAAAAAAAGATTTTATAAACACAGAAAATTATAAATTAATATCTCCTGTTGAAAAATTGAGAATAATTGATTTTGAAAACAATAAAAAAATAGATTCAGAAAATACAGAAAATGATATGAATATTTCTATTACTATTGAGTTAGAAAACAATGACAAAAATAACTCTAAGTTTGCAACTATAAATTCAGATTTGGACATAATATGACAAAGAAAGATTTTATAAACACAGAAAATTATAATTTAATACAACCTGTTTAAAAGTACAACTTAAATGTTGAAAACAAAACTAACAATGATTTAGTTGATCCAGGCAGCAATTCTTCTAATTTGGATATTGAAAACATGGAAGTCATAATTCTAAACGATCCCGGAGCAGCAAAAGCTACATCGAATAAAAGTAATTATACAGTTATTGCTGAAGGTGATCCTTTTTATCAAAACGATCGAAGAGCTATGGAAAACATACCTAGAAAAAGTGTGACAGAACTGATAAACAAAGGCACAGCGAAAAAGTTAACCCGACAACGAAAAAGGCATCCATATCAATGGCAACAAAATATTAGAAAAAATCCAAGAGGAAAGGGGAAGCGTACACAGACCGAAAAGAAAAAGAACACGTAGCACGAAAAATTAAGGGAATTTGCAGAGGATCTTGAACTTACGAGTGTAAAAATATTTCCTACGAACACAGAAAAGAAATATTTGGACACTTTTGGAAGCTATCTGATGATAAGAAATTTCACTTATATAGGAAGCACATACAAGAAAAAGATTGTATCCAAAAAAGATATTTAAAAAAAATGCATGAAGAGTATGTAAGGAACTTTTTTTGGGAACCTCAGCTCAAAAAGGGTTTATTACTTTTTTTAAGACTTTCCAAAATAAAACTACAAATATTCCTAGATCCTCATTGAAAGGAAAACATGTTAAAAATGTAGTACCTGATAAAAATAAGGATCTTATTCGTCAACACATTAAATCATTTTCGGCCATAGAGTCTCGTTATTGTAGAGCCCAAACTGATATAAGACATACATTGATTCCTCGTTAAATATAAGCCATATGTACGACCTATATCTGGAATCACTTCCAACTAATAAGGAACCTTAAAAGAAATCAATGTTTACAAAAATATTCAATACAGAGTTTAATTTGGCATTTCACCAGCCTAAGAAGGATCTTTGTGACAAGTGCAAAGTATATAAAATAATTTCTGATCCATCAGAAGAAGCGATAAATGCACAAGAAGAACATAGAATGAAAAAAAAACTTGTGCTGTAATGAAAGAGAAAAAGATAGAGAAAGCTATAAATTAAATAATGAAACTACCGCAGTTATCATATTTGACTTAGAAAATGTTTTTCCATTGCCAAAAATAAACGTTTCCAACGCATTTTATCAAACAAAAATTAAATTGCTATAATTTAACAGGTCACTGCAGTACAAATGGGAGAACATACTGCAGTATTTGGAATGAGTATATATCTGGCAGAGCTGGCAGAGCTGGCAATCAAATTGTTAGTGCCCTAATTTTGCCCAGAGTAATGGAGGATAGCAAAAATTCTGAAAAAATGATATTGTGGTTGGGTGGCACAAAATAAAATTAGCATAATGTCTATGGCACTTCAAAATTTCCTACAAAGTGAGAAAGCTAAAAATTTGGAAAAATTGAACAAAAATTTAGCGAACCTGGGCACGGTAACCTTCAGGAAATAGATGCAGTTCACAGTGTCATAGAAAGGTACTTACGTCCTAAAGAAATAAAGAGCCCATTGGGCCTAATTAAATATTTGTGTCACATACCAAACTATTATAAGACAAAACTCACTGTTATGCAAATGACACTATCAGATTTTCATAATTATCAGGAAGTAGCTCAACGTTATATGTACAGTGAAATTCCATATACAAAAATAAAACAAATCACTTACTCAAAAGATAAACCACTGGGTCTAACTTTTCGTAACGACTTTAGTGACTAATTAAAGTTCGTTAACATTTTTTTTAAAATCAAACAAGTGAAATCGCCTCATAATTTTGTCAGATTTTCCTCAAATTACCATTATTATGGAATTGAATACTGGATTGCGCAAAGACAAAAGGGAACATGGACAATGGAATTTTTTCAACATATTTTAAAAACAAAACCAATTTTTGTTGAGGACGAGAAAATAAAGAAGAAAAATAGTACAAAACATTTCATAATAGAAACTAAGGTTCCGGTGAAAAGGAAACTAGAAGAAATTGAAATTTCACAAGGAAATAGTCTTGTCCAATAATGTAAAGAAGAAAAATGATACAAAAAAAAGTCTTCAACAAGTGCATGTTTCAAAAACAAAAGCTTCTGCTGATAAGAAAATCCTAAAAAATAAAAATTCCTTATTAAAAAAGTACCTGCTTTGCCAAAGAAAAGGTCGTCCACCAAATCAAAAAAGAAATAAAAATATATGATTTGATGGTTTTTAATCTTAAGATAAAGTTTCAATGTTTTTTTGTTCGTTACTGTTTACTAAGTTGTACTAAGTTTTTATACATTTTTCAATAATTATATTTAAAATAATAATAAAGTAGTATCGTATTTCATCGGTTTAATTATTCATTACCTTCACAAATTTTTTTATTGTTTAAAAATATATAAAATACACAGGGATAGACCCTTCTTTATTGATATAGAACAATATAAGGCGTAGTTCTCTTTTGATCTATATCCTCATACAATGTGATACTTGATCTATATCCAAGTTTCATATCAACTTTTTGGGTAAAATGACGGTTTGTGCCCTATATCCAAATTTTGAATTGTAAATTATTTATTATTATGCAGAGCAATTAATGGAAAAATATGCTCAATGAGTTCCACATACTAGTTATCAACGTTTACTATAAATTATATAAAAGTTAAATAGGTTTAAAGTTGAAGTGTGTATCATATTCAAAGTCGATTTCCCAACAATTAGGTTTTTGGATATAGGGCAAATAAATACTCACATGACGATATATATATAAATATATATATATAAATATATATATATATATATATATATATATATATATATATATATATATATATATATATATATATATATATATATATATATATATATATATATATATATATATATATATATATATATATATATATATATATATATATATTATATATATATATATATGTATATATATAATATATTGATTGAATTCTAGAACATCACTTGGTGATACATCATAAAGAATAAAATTTAAACTTTAAAATGAAATAACTTGGCTTATAGTTTCAGAATATTAAAAAAATTACTGTATTCGGGCGGCTCCGTGGCGGAGAGGTATAGGTAACGCTATGCCGTCTTCGTTGGCGGAGTCGGTGGGTTCGATTCCCACCGTGTCCTTGGGTGTTTGTGATTGTCCCATTACAATTTGACGAAGATTTTACGAGTGTCTGGGTGCATGTACTAAGTTTGCGAGCCCATGAGGGTAGATGATGGAACACAGGCGAACAGTCGCCTGTGTTCCATCATCCCCTTTAAAAAAAAAAAAAAAAACACGAAAGGACAGTCGACATGTTCCGAGAATTATTAACTCGTTATCAAAACTAACTAAGTTAGTCTTGATAATGGTTAATTGCTCATATTCTCATTAGATCGGCCGATACAGAACAAAATATAATAAATAATTTCTGTAAATGAAGCGCCTTAAGCGTTTGTATGAAGAAATTTCAATCACCAATAGTATTTAAACATTATTGAAAAGGTAAAATGATAAAGAGTTGAATTATAAATCGACAAATTAAATTTTTTTAACCTATTTGCTCATCGGGAGGATAACTGTTACTTATAATACAATGATTAAAGATACTGGCAGACTTCATTAAATGTTTTCCAAAATATCTGGGTAGGACAAGTTGTGAGTTTTACGATACTGGTGCGTCAAATTCGAACACCATAGCGGAAACATATGTTTTTTCGATCGTTCCTTTATGGGAGGCAACGGCCTACCGCCATGTTAACTTGAATAATCTTATGCTTGATGTAGCTTTCTCGTTAGCAAGGGACGGAATTTCTGTTCATTCAAGCATGAATTCCTCTAACTTATGAAATATTTATAATTTACATTAGCAAAATTACTCTCCATTTCAAACTAATATTTTTTCATGCATTTCTATATGAATATATTAAACAAAAATTGGCGAGTCCGACTCGCGCACGAAGGGTTCCTTACCATTGAGTATGCCCCCCTTAAGTATTCATTTTATTTTAATTTTATTATTTATTATTTAAGTAAATATACAAGTAAGTATTTTGTGAATATTTCAACTGCCTACCTGTTCCCTTTTATTGATATAGAGCAAAAATAGGCATAGAATGGCGTTTTTTGCGGTGCACACGAATTACGGTCGATTTTGCGAGAGTGACTGAATTGCGGTCAAAATTTTTGTGCCTACCTGAGGAGTCCTAACCTCCAACCGAACTGCGGTTAGAAACTTATTTAGGGGCAAGAGGGTAAATTGAAAGTAAAAATGTAAATTCTAATTTTTATAAAGATATATATATATATATATATATATATATATATATATATATATATATATATATATATATATATATAATATACAAAACATATAGAAATTATGCAATATTACAGACGTACATCTACATGCATATACATCATAAAACTACTTCACTAAACTTATAACTAACACATTTTACAAAATTATACCTACTAATATCTTTTTTATTGTATGTGTATTTGTTGTTAATAAACTCTTGTTTATCTAATACATTTTTTCGCACAAATCTCGTTTTATTATCAATAACAGAATTTATTTTAATGTATCTGTTTGAATGCAAAAAAAATTGCGAGCGGCTCCCATCTTACCAAATGACCTCACATTTGGTATCTGGGTTTTTTTACGAAGCAGAACAAAATTATCATAACTTGGTTGAGTTATAGGATAGAGATTTGGTACCTACATGCATTGAGTTCATGTTGATATACTTTCCCTTGTGGGTTCCAACTCTTTCCCTTCACCGTGCTGCACTTCGCGGAGACCTTTTCATTCGAATCGCATCTCGACCTGCTGAGATATTTCACGAAAATAATATTTTATTATCAGCCTCTTTTCAGGTCGAATATTTATTTAAATCGTGAATAAAGTCTTTATATTCAATGGATGTATTAGTGAACATGTCCAAATGAAGATGTATGTTTTGCCTATAACTGTAAAGTGTTTTTAGTAGGTTTTCACTCTGAAATCTTAATTATATATATATATATATATATATATATATATATATATATATATTATATATATATATAATATATATATATATTATATATATATATATATATATATAATGGGTGATTCATTGAGTGGTACTTTTTGTGAGTGGGATTTAATTGCAGATTGCGCATGCCTCGTGTCAACTGAAGTAACATTATTGTTCAGTAGTGTTTGACAATTCATAATGGAAAGACTTAGCCCAACACAGCGTCTACAAATTGTTCAACTGTTTTACGAAAATGGGCGTTCTACGAGGAATGTGTTTCGGGCGCTTAGAGCATCTTATGGTCCACATAATCGGCCTACCGAACGCACAATTCGCTCTACTAGCAATAAGTTTGAGACCCAATTTTCATTACTGAATAATACTCTACCTAATAGACCTCATCCAGCACGTAGTGGAGCAAATATAGGGGCGGTAGCGGAGAGTGTACACGAAGACCGTGAATTGTCAATTCGTCGCCGTTCTCAACAACTTGGCCTGTCATATTCAACAACTTGGTGTATTTCACGTAAGGATCTTTCTTTAAAAGCTTACAAAATTCAATTAGTGCAAGACCTGAGGCCGGCTGACCTTCCGAATCGTTTCCGTTTTAGTCGCTGGGCTCTGACAAGCTTGCAGAAGATCCACTGTTTTCGACAAAAATATTGTTCACCGATGAGGCCCATTTTTGGCTTAATGGGTTCGTGAATAAAACAAAATGCCCCGTATTTGGGGTGATGAACAACCCGAAGAGGTTCAAGAGCTACCCATTAAACCCAGAAAAAAACAACTGTTTGGTGTGGTTTATGGGCCGGTGGAATAATCGGTCCACATTTCTTCAAATCAGAGGCCGGCCCGGAACATTACTGTGAATGGTGACCGTTATCGCGCCATGATAACAGACTATTTGATACCAGAAATTGAAGCCCGTTGGTCTCGACAAAATTTGGTTCCAACAAGATGGCGCCACTTGCCATACAGCCCGTGAAACGCATGGCTTTACTGCGAGAGCGATTCGGCGAACAGCTCATTTCACGCTTTGGACCAGTGAATTGGCCGGCTAGATCATGTGACATCACACCTCTTGACTTTTTCCTTTGGGGCTATGTGAAGTCCAAAGTCTACGTGGATAAGCCGGCTACGATTGAGGCATTGGAGGCCAATATTACTCGAGTCATTGGTCAAATACCACTCGAAATACTCATACGCGTCATTGAAAATTGGAATTACAGAATGGACGTTGTTAACCGTAGTCGCGGACAACATTTGAAAGAAATTATCTTTAAAAACTAATTGTAAAGAATGGTTCTTTTGTTTGATAATAAAGATTATAAAATAAAATTGTTTTTATTCATTTTTTGTTATTAAAAAAAAAATACCTCTAAATGAATCACCCGTTATATATATATACAGGGTCCTGCAACAGTGGCGCGGTGTTCCATATCTCTATTTTGGAAACAGATAGAAATCTATATTTCTATAATATTACCTTATTGCTCGAGCTCGACAAAATAAAAATATTGTCGGTCACACAGGGTGTTCAATTTCTTCTGGACGAATATCAACTATGTTTTTTCAAATGGCAACCTATATTTTTTGTCGCCTTTTCGGTTTCTACATAGAAAATAAAAGATACTTTATATAGATCTTCATTTCGAAAATATTTACGGTTTTCGCGATTTTTTGCATTTTTGATTTTTTTGTCAATTTTGGTCACTCAGAATATTTGAAATTATAAAGTTGTGCCAAGTCCAATTGAAATTTATTATTGGTCAAATATTCTACATTGGTAACTATCTCAAACGATATATCTGAAATCAACCTGCGATATACAGGGTATGAAAAATCGCTTGCCACATATTGTAAATAAAAGTGTACAGAATCTTCCTTATTTCAAATGGAACACCCTGTATATTATAGATCCAGAAGAAGCGTTAAGAAAAGCTCTACAAATCTCATGAAGTATTCCCTATGGTTAAGTTTACTAGTTTTCCTTAAAACAGCGAAAAATGGCAAATATTCAAATTTCTTCGCTATAATCTCAATGAACGACTTTTTTCAAAAATAACCTGTTGTGAATTACACCTACTTTTCTAATGCAGCTCGCTGCGATAGAGTTTGTTCATGTTATATTTTCTAACGATATAATGACATTAGATAAAAGTGGACTAATGAAGTTATTTTATATATGATATATTTCATGTGTTGGGAAACGAACAAAATCTTTTTTTCTTGATAGACCTTATTACTCTATAGAGGATTACTTTTCTGAGCATTGATTGATCGATATGACCACATAAGATATCACAGCCATCGGCTCCGAACAAAAAAAAATATTACACTTATTCTCGGTTTGGAAGGGAGGCTCCGTGGCGGAGAGGTTATAGGTAGCGCTATGCCGTCTTCGTTGACGGAGTTGGTGGGTTCGATTCCCACCGTATTCCTGGGTGTTTGTGTGCGTTCTGAGTTTTCAGTGGTTCCCCTCATTTAGTAATTTGATGGCTAATGTCCATAGATGACGAAGCCAAATTGTACGGGGGTCGGGCGGTGAGAGAGGGCACACGTCCCACCTCTTAAAAAAAAAAAAAATCGGTTTGGGAGAAAGTTTTGTTTTATTGTTAATAATGTAAAGTTCGTATATATTTTGTATGGAAATGTGGGATTGATTTGTTTTTGATAGTAATGTTTTACATTAGGACTTCATTATTTTGTGTGACATCCATCATTCTCTCGGAATGTTTGATTCTTATATTTTTCGCTTTGTCAATAAATTGTGTAATTTTGAAGGCAATATAACATATTCTGATCTGATTTGATTTGAGAATACTTTCTATTTTCATTCGTATATTCAATGTTATAAGCAAAAATCGATTCAAAAATATAAACTCCTTTAATTTTATTTATCAGAGATAACAAATTCCTACAAAATATGTCGAAAGAAAGATATTTTCATTATTATTATTTAATTGATTTCAACAATATTGTTGTCTAAATTGATACATTATTTGCTCGTGACAGATAACCAAGCTAAAGGCGACAATATTCACCTATAATTTTAAAATATGATAAGTTTATGCACTTAAATAAATGATCAGTGAAAATGGCACATTAGCGCCATATCTAAATTTAGTTATGACTAAACTCTTTCCGATACTCAGTGGCGGCGTAAGGCGTGGGCGACGTGGGGACCGCCTAAGACCTAGGGGCCTCGCGCTGGAGGCGGCAGATATATATATATATATATATATATATATATATATATATATATATATATATATATATATATATATATATATATATATATATATATATATATATATATATATATATTATAGCATAACAGTGATCGTTGAAGTGATTTGACAATACATTTTTTTTAGTGGACTGCACTAAAGACTGTATTAAAATTAAACAAGTGTCAGCTATCTTAAGATATTGTAATACATCAGTCAACACAATAGAAGAAAACTTTATCGGATTTCTTGCTGTCACTGTAACGACTGAAGTATATTTAATTAATACGATACTGGAAGAGCTACAGAAAATATCGTTCAGATATTCAAAACTGTCGTGGCCAAGACTATGACGATGGTGCAAATATGGTAGTCGTAAATAGTGGAGTTGAAACTCGAATATTAAGTATAAATTCTAGGGCATTTTTTATACCATGCGGTTGTCATAGCTGGAATCTGCTGTTAGTAGAAGTAGCAAATTCTTAGGTGGTAGCAATAACATTGCCTGGTTTTAGTGAGAATATTTATTTGCTTCTTTCAAGTTCTAGCAAACCCTGAAAATTAATCAAAGACAAACTTAAGAAAAATTTTCAAAATTCTTTTCATGAATAATATAGTGAGGTTCAGTAATATGCAAAGTTTTTTCTTATAATATTCCGCAAATAACATCATTATAACAAAATTATTATATGAAGAAAAAGAAGGGTGTCTTGTGTAGGTAATTTGGGTTGTTTGGTTTTTAAATTTTTGAGTTGGAACAAAATTATTTTATTGCTGAAGATTTGAAATAGTCATGACCGGAAAAACAACAAAAAAATAATACGATTATTATTACTACAAATTTACGCTTTTAAGCTATATATTTCAATCAGCTGAATATTTTCGTATTAGTAAAATCCTTATGAAAGGTTATTGTCTTTGTATTAAAAAATTATGAACGATATCTGATTGTTAAAAATTATATTGGCATCTTCAGAGGTAATTGCTGAATATATAATATATATATATATATATATATATATATATAATTATATATATATATATATATATATATTTATATATATATATATATATATATATATTTATATAATATATATATATATATATATATATATATATATATATATATATAGTTATATGAGAGACAGCCTGTATCTCCCTTTTAAAATGCTGAATTGTAGTTGTAGACGCGCTGCGCATAATATATATGAAATGCTTATTCAACATTTATAGCTAGATAGAACAATTAGAATAAAAAAAATGAAAGTTTGAATTGAACTCTCAACCTGTAAACATCGATATGAATAAAATCGTTATTTTTAAAAATAGTTTCTTCGTGTTGAAAAATATAATTGGCGACGAGGATGGGATTGCTTCATTAATCCTTCGTGAAAAGAAGTGCATTAAGTGAATATTAATTCTTAGAGCAATCCGAATTTTAAAACACATAAGCTCAGTTGTTATCTCACAGTGACGGCGAAATTAGGCAGTACCGGTCCTGAGTTCAACTGACCATTGAAGAAATCAACCAGAGTGCATAGTTAAGGGTAGCGCCGAGGACTCCACTTTGGAATAACGATCAGAACGTAAGTTGCAGTAGTTTAATCAACTTCCTGTTTTTTTCCCATGGTTTTTTCAGCCCAAAACCTACAGACTCCCTATAACACATAGTTGTAGCAGGTCATTAGTAAATTAAGAATTTGTTTTAAATTTTAATTATTTTAAATTGACTTTCATCATTGATTCTTTGGCAGACTCGTTGAATAGATTGAATTTAGATTCAAGAAAGAAAAAAACTAAATTGTCCAAAGTTAAAATGGCTGAAGGTAACGGCTTAATGATAGCTCGTGAGTTTGGATCTCTATTGCCAAAATTCTCAGGAACACAAGCCGAGTTGAATTCATTCTTGAATTCGTGCGAAGAATATCTTACGCAATTTTCTAACGAAGACCAGATAGTGAAAACATATTGTTTGGCTGTCATTAAAAGCAAATTAATTGAAAAAGCAAATGCCGAGTTTCGATCATCTCCCTTTTAAAATGCTGAATTGTAGTTGTAGACGCTGCGCATAATATATATGAAATGCTTATTCATCCTTTTTAGCTAGAGAGCACAATTAGAATAATAAAAATGTAAGTTTGATTTGAACTCTCAACCTGTAAACATCGTTCTGAATAAAATCGTTATTTTTAAAAATAGTTTCTTCGTGTTGAAAAATATAATTATATATATATATATATATATATATATATATATATATATATATATATATATATATAAGAAAGAGGAAGTCTTTGCTGACCAGTTAGGATAAAGCTAGGAGAAAACTCGTCGGGTACGCAGCATGCAGGAAGTATACTCTTGTAACACTTTTTCCAATATTTCGACAATGTTTATTGTCATCAAGATATTAAACATTTAAGTGAAATATATTCATTCTTACTGCACTTGAATCAATATCGTCACAGCGTAAGAGTTTCAAACTCCTTTTCTATTGATTGATTTAATTTAAAAAAAAAAAAAAATTTTAATTTTATGCTTCACTTTTCCAGTTTCTTGTTGTCTCAAGGCTTATAGACAGTTTTGACCCTTTTTATAATTAGCCTCTCTTTATGGTTTCCTAAATTTTAAATAACGTTCTTCATCATAATAATTTTCATGTATCTTTCATTTTGTTTGATTTAATAATTTCAACATTCGGAGTTTCTTTCCCTTTTTGGTGGGAGATGACATACTAGCGATATGATATCTTTTCTGTGCTCTGATGCTCTAAGAGTAAGAGAATTCGGTCCTTAGCGTGGTTCACCTTTTCTATGTTCTCACTTTAGCCTCACTTTTTAGTTATATTTTTTTTAAAATTTCATTTCACTTTCCATGCCGACGATGTGATTACCGGTATGATGTAGTGTTTAAAAATTAATTTTACAATAATTTGAATTTTAATGTGACTGTTTGTTTCTGCCTTTAATTGTTCAAATTTGTTGATGATGGCATTTATAAGTTACTCTCACTGACTTTGTTCTGAACATGTGCACTTTTGTTGTTAACGTCAAGATTAAATTTGTTTTAAGATCTTTGCATACAATCTCATGGACACTGTAAGTTAATTGTTGTTTTTTCTACTATTTGTCCTAGTTTCACTTTGTAATAATATTGTAGCATTCCCTGATGATGACAATAAACATTGTCGAAATATTGGAAAAAGTGTTATAAGAGTATACTTCCTGCATGCTGCGTACCCAACGAGTTTTTCTCCTAGCTTTTTATATATATATATATATATATATATATATATATATATATATATATATATATATAGAAACGAAATTTCGAATAAGCAATGCATTCATTGCTTGGAATATTAAACAGGTTAAGGAGAGGAGAAGGAATTATTTTCAAATTAGTGGTTAACTAGGTTTCCGGAATTCTTATGATTATTGATGTAAAGGGATTCAATCAATGGTTGGCTTTGTGGAGACTATTTTCGAACTGTAATATACCATAATTTTTATTAAAAAGTATGGTTTTCTTGAATAAGATGGCAAGCATAATTAAAGTCTGTTTTTTGTTTCAGTTCTATTGTCCTAAACTATATTGTCGAGGATAATTGATTATAATTAAACAAATGGTAGTAAATAATGGTTATTCAACCAATATGATTGACAGTCTCATTCAGAAAAAAATATATAAAATGGTAATTTCAGAAGGTTACCCAAATATAACTGAGAAAAGTGCAGTATTTAACATACTTGGTAAACCTTCCGAAAACCTGAAATTGTATCGTCATAAACAAAATTTCAAAGTTTCATATAAAACCAACAATAGCATTGGAAAACTGATTAGAAACAACACATCAAAATTCATAGAGATCAACGTACTGGTGTTTATAGACTCAACTCTAACGATTGTGATAAACTCTAAGTATAATAATAAGAAATTTTCAAAATTCGAATACATGAACAACAACACGTAGCTATATTAATCTGAAAACAGACTCTAATTACGCTTGCCATCTTATTCAAAAAAATCATACTTTTAATCACAATTATGATATATTACAGTCTCCACATATCAAACTATTGGGAATCCTATACATCAATAAATATCAAAATTCCCGGAAACCTAGTTAACGACCAGATTGAAGTAAACCCTTCTCCTTCCTCAACCTGTTCAATATACCTACCAATGACTCTGAATGAATGGCTTATTATTTTTTTTGGTTTCTCTAGAAACCCCTATGTCTTGCTCAATTTTTCATATAAATAGATTGTTTTGCAATATATATATATATATATATGTAATATATATATATATATATATATATATATATATATTATATATATATATATATATATATATATATATATATATATATATATATATATATATAATATATATATATATATATTTATTATTCATGTGGTGCTTATATTTTTACGATCCATTTTCTGCTGGTGCGGTATGTTTATCGTTCTTTATAGCAGTAACTTGACGTTCAGATGAATGATTCTTCATTTAAAAAAATTCGTTAATAGAAATGAACATGGTTTTTTAATACAATTGTCTTATGTATATACATATATATATATATATATATATATATATATATATATATATATATATATATATATATATATATATATATATATA